>MU750197.1:108353-142484 GCA_026770625.1 Nicotiana glauca | reverse complement strand
CATGCCGCACACATGGTGGTAATGTGCCGATATTGGATTCCGGATAAGGGAAATGGAATATTGATTGTGAGTAATACCTCCAATGAGGTGACCTAGCCGGTCAGGTCGTGACCGGACTCCGCTCGAGATGGCGGTGCTGATGAGAACAGTGGTGAACATGTGATAGAATTGCCCTAATCGGTGTTGTAGAAATTGTATGAAGAATTATATGAATTGTTTCTTTGATTTGCCCGTATTAATTGCTTGTATATATTTGGTAGTTCTTTCTAGTAAAATGGTGCTTAGTTATACATACCAGTACAATTCAAATGTACTGACGCCCCTTTTTGCCGGGGGCGCTACATTCGTGTTATGATTGTATGTGGCTCCATAGCGGACAGTGCCGACCGTGTGTAGCTGAGCGTTCATCCACTCGAAGTCTCAGTGAGCCCCTTATTCTCCCATGGGGCTGCATGGTGTATCTTTTGTTATTATAGCTTTTCACTTTTGAGGTATAGCTGGGGCCTTGTTGCCGGCATAGTCATGCTTATCTGTTGTATCCTTAAAGGCTCCAAGGACACTAGTGTGGGTTATGCACGGGTTTTGGGGAGTCCCCTATATGTACATGTTGTAATCCTAAAATTGTGATCTCTTTAAGCCGTAACTCTAATAGAATCCATGAAGCTAGCTTATGAACGGCAAATTTTTATGACATGAAATGAACCAGTAATGTGGTATACACCGTGTATTATCGTTCAAATTAACCAAAGGCATGAGTTCCGCATTCATATTGAGTTGGGGTGGAAAGTGTTCGGTAAGGCTTGCTCAGTCGGGTTCACTTGATTGAGCGCCGGTCGCGCCTCCCAAGGTTGGGGCGTGACAAAACACATGATTTTCATTTAAAACTTCTTAAACTTTTAAACTTGGAACTCATAGTCCGAAACACGTCGAACGACGTCCGATTTTGACCAAGCTTCACAGAAAGCGCTTAAACAATATATAAGACTTGTTTCGGGCGTCAGAACATAAAGACGAGCCAGATACCATAGTCTTTTAATCAATTTTCATTTCCATTTTCCTTAATAATTTTAGAAAAATAATTTAATAGAAAAGTTCTTTTGCTCGGGTTCTAGACCTCGGATTTGGACTCCAGGCACATGCCCGAGTCCTATATTTTTCAACGGACCCTACGGGACTATCAAATCACGGATCCGGGTCTGTTTATCAAAAATGATGACCAAAGTTAACTTTAACCATATTAATATCAAAATTCTTCAAATTTTTCACAGATTTCACATATCTCAACATTAAAGCTTTCCAGTTGCACGCTCGGACTGTGCACGCAAATTGAGGTAGCTAAAAGTGACGTTTTTAAGGCCTCGGAAGTGCGGAAAAAGGGAGAAATACGGTGATGACCCTTTGGGTCGTCACATCCTCCACCTATAAAACAACCGTTCATCCTCGAACGTACAAAAGAAAGAAGTACCTGAGTCAGGAAATAGATGAGGGTAACGGCTCCGCATATCAAACTTGGACTCCCAGGGCAATGCCTCGGGAGGCTGACCTCTCAACTGGACACGCACTGAAGGAAGACTCTTCGACCTCAATTGTCGAACCTGCCGGTCTAGAATAGCTACCGGCTGCTCGTCGTAGGATAGATCCTTGTCCAACTGGACAGTGCTGAAATCTAACATGTGGGTGGGATCGACGTGATACCTTCGAAGCATAGAAACATAAAACACTAGATGCATGGCCGACAAGCTAGGTGGCAAGGCAAGTCTGTAAGCCACCTCTCCCATACGATCAAGAATCTCAAATGGGCCAATAAACATAGGGTTAAGCTTGCCCTTCTTCCCAAATCTCATCACGCCCTTCATAGGCGATACACGGAGTAATACTCGCTCACCAACCATGAAAGCTACATCTCGAACCTTGCGATCCGCATAAAGCTTTTGTCGCGATTGAGCCAAACGAAGCTTGTCCTGAATGATCTTGACCTTATCCAAGGCCTCCTGGACCACATCTGTACCCAACAACCGAGCCTCTCCCAGCTCGAACCATCCAATGGAGACCGACATCGCCTACCATACAACGCCTCATATGGAGCTATCTGAATGCTGGACTGGTAGTTGTTGTTGTAAGCGAACTCTGCAAAAGGCAAAAACTGGTCCCACGAACCTCCAAAATCAATAACACAGGCTTGGAGCATATCCTCCAATATCTGAATAGTCCTCTCGGACTGATCGTCCGTCTGAGGATGGAATGCTATGCTCAACTGAACCTGGGTGCCTAACTCCAGCTGAACTGCTCTCCAAAAACGTGAGGTAAACTGCGTACCTCGGTCCGAAATGATAGATGCCGACACCCCATGAAGGCAAACAATCTCCCGGATATTGATCTCAGCTAATCTCTCCGAAGAATAGTGGTGGCAACAGGAATGAAATGTGCTGACTTGGTCATCCTATCAACAATGACCCAAATAGCATCAAACTTCTTCCGAGTCACTAGAAGTCCAGTAACGAATCCATGGTAATCCTATCCCATTTCCACTCGAGAAGCTCATTCCTCTGAAACAAACCACCAGGCCTCTGATGCTTATACTTGAACTGCTGACAATTCAAACACCGAGCCACACATGCAACAACGTCTTTCTTCTTCCTACGCCACCAGTAATGCTGCCGCAAGTCCTGATACATCTTCGTGGCACTTGGGTGAATAGAATACCACGAACTATGGGCCTCTGCTAAGATCAACTCTCGATTCCTATCAACATCGGGCACATAAACTTGCCCCTGCAATCTCAAAACACAATCATCATCTAAAGTCACCTTCGTGGTACCTCCATGCTGCACCGTGTCTCTCAGGACACACAAATGGGGATCATCAAACTGCCAATCACGGATATGCTCCAATAATGAAGAACGAGCGACCGGAAGCTAACACTCTGCTAGGCTCAGAAATGTCAAACCTCACCAACCGATTGGCCAAAGCCTGAATATCCAAAGCAAGCGGTCTCTGGCTGCTGTAACATAGGCAAGATTACCCACGCTGGCGTACTTCCTAGTCAATGCATCGGCCACCACATTGGCCCTCCCCGTATGGTACAAAATAGTAACATCATAATCTTTCAAAAACTCTAACCACCTCCTCTGCCTCAAATTCAGCTCCTTTTGCTTGAACAAGTACTAAAGGCTTTTGTGATCCGTGTACACCTCACACGTCACACCATAAAGATAATGCCTCCAAATCTTCAAAGCATGAACAATGGCTGCCAACTCTAAATCATGGACCAGATAGTTCTTCTCATGGATCTTCAATTGGCTTGAAGCATAAGCTATGGCTCTACCATCCTGAATCAATACTGCACCAAGCCCAATACGGGAAGCATCACAATAAATTGTATAATGCCCTGAGCCTGTGGGCAAAACCAATATCGGTGCCGTAGTTAGAGCTGTCTTAAGCTTCTAAAAGCTCTCCTCGCACTCGTCTGACCACCTGAACTTGGCACCCTTCTAGGTCAGCCTGGTCATTGGGGCTGTAACCAATGAAACCCCTCCACGAACCGACGGTAATATCCTGCTAATCCCAAGAAACTCCGAATCTCCGTTGCTGAAGCTGGTCGTGGCCAATTCTTGGCTGCCTCAATCTTCTTCGGGTCTACCTGAATGCCTTCTGCTGATACTACATGACCCAGAAATGCATCTGAACTCAACCAGAACTCGCACTTCAAGAATTTAGCATACGACTGACTATCCTTCAGAGTCTGAAGAACCACTCTGAGGTGCTGCTCGTGCTCCTCCTGGCTGCGGGAGTACACCAGAATATCACCAATAAAGACTATCACGAACAAGTCTAGATAAGGCCTGAATACTCGGTTCATCAACTCCATAAATGCTGCTGGGGCATTGGTCAACCCGAATGACATGACCAAAAACTCATAATGCCTACACCGAGTGCGAAATGTTGTCTTAGGGACATCAGACGCCCTAATCCTCAGCTGAGGGTAGCCAGATCTGAAGTCTATCTTTGAAAACGCATTCGCAACCTGAAGCTGGTCAAACAAATCATCAATCATCGGCAGTGGATATTTGTTCTTTATCATCACCTTGTTCAATGGCCGGTAATCAATGCACATCCTCATCGACCTATCATTTATCTTGAAAAATAGCACCGGCGTACCCCAAAGAGAAACACTAGGCCGGATAAAAGCCTTCTCTAGAAAATCTTGCAACTGGTCCTTTAACTCCTTTAATTCTGGCGGGGCCATACGATACGACGAAATAAAAATGGGCTGCGTGCCTGGGGCCAGATCAATACAGAAATCAAAATCCCTGTCGGGCTACTTATATGGTAGGTTTGAAGGGAAAACCTCTGGGAACTCCCGGACAATTGGAACAGAGTCAATAGAAGGAACCTCTGTGCAGGAATCACAAACATATGCCAAATAAGCTAAACACCCCTTCTCAACCATGCGTCGAGCCTTAACATATGAAATAACACTGCGGGTGTCATGACCTGGGGTCCCTCTCCACTCCAATCGAGGCAAGTCTGGCAAAGCCAAAGTCACGGTCTTGGCGTGACAATCCAAGTTAGCGCCATACGGGGACAACCAATCCATCCCCAATATAACATCAAAATCCAACATGTCTAAAAGAAATAAATCAACTCGGGTCTCAAAACCCTCAAATACTACTACACTGGAACGATGAACTCGGTTGACCATTATAGAATCACCCACTGGTGTAGATACATATACATGGATACCCAAAGCATCACTAGGCATAGCCAAGTAGGGTGCAAAATAAGACGACACATATGAATACGTAGACCCAGGGTCAAATAGCACTGAAGCATCCCTGTCACAGACCAGAATAGTACCTGTAATAACAGCGTAGGAAAACTCAGCCTCTGGCCTGGCTGGCAAAGCATAACACCAGGGCTAGGCCCTACCTCCCCTAACCACGTCTCGAGAACGATCGTCTACTGGTTGACCTCTACCTCTGCCAGTCCGACCTCTACCTCTTTGATCTCTACCTCCACCTCTATGACCCCTACCCCGACTCTAGCTGGCTGGGCGGGCTGTGGATCACCTGCTGCCTGAATCATGGGGCGAGACCCTGCTGCTGAGATCTGCCCGAGGCTCGAGGGCAAAAAGCTGACAATGTGATCGGGGTCACCACAACCATACCAAGACCTCGGCTACGGCGACTGCTGGCCTTGTCGACCTGAATGTCCTCCCCTAAAGCTCTGAAGTGGGGGTACACTAATAGGATGCTGATCTGAATAGTACTGCTAAGAACAACCGCTGCTTGGAGTACCATGAGAAAACTAGAGAGCTGACTGAAAGGGCCTCGGTGAATGACCTCTACCATAAGAATCCCTACCTCCAGACGAGGTACCACTGAACCTAACAGAATGACAAGGCCTCTTATCCGACATCTGACCACCTTCTTGTGAGAGGGCCATCTCAACTCTACAGGCCGCATTGGCCACCTCTTGAAAGGAAATATCACTACCAACTCCCATAGCCATCTGGAGATGGATCAGCTGAATCAGTCCATCAATAAATCTCCGGACCCTCTCTCGCTCTGTGGGAGTATCAAAATCGCATGGTGTGCCAAGTCAACAAATTGAGTCTCATACTGTGTAACTGTCATGGAGCCCTACTGGAGGCGCTCAAACTGCCTACGAAGTGCCTTCCGCTAAGTGACTGGAAGAAACTTCTCCAAAAACAACTCCGCGAACTGATCCCATGTCAAAGCTGGAGACCCTGCTGGTCTAGATAGGCAAAAACCTCTCCACCACGTCTTGGCGGATCTTGCAAGCCGGTATGTGGCAAAATAGACCCCATTGGTCTCCACTATACCCATGGTCCAAAGGATCTTATGACAGCTGAATAAGAAATCCTTTGGATCCTCAGATGAAGTACCGCTGAAAATGGTGGTAAAGAGCTTGGAGAATCGATCAAGTCTCCACAAAGCATCCGATGACATAACCGCTCCATCACCGGCCTGAGCTGTAATACCTGGCTGAGCTGCCACAGCTGGCTGAATCACTAGGACATAAGCTTGGGGAGCTACCTGCTCCGGAGTACGTGTAGCAAGATTCTGAACCCCTCCGTTGAGTCATTTAGGCTATGTGCACAAAATTTTAGGTTATTTTGACGTGGTTTGGTCGGTTTTTCTTATCAAAAGCATAATCTAGAAGATTTTGGGATTCTTAGGCTTGAGTCCGATGCAAATTTGATATTTTGATGTTGTATTGAGTGTTCCGTAGGTTGGAATAAGTTTGAATAAGGTATTAGGCTATGTTTGTGCATTTGGTTGAGGTCCCGGAGGCCTCAGGTGAAGTTCGAGGGATTGAACAGATCTTTTCGAAGTTGAGAAAGTTGCAAATTTTGAGTTCCAGCAGTTGCAGGTATTTTTGTCTTCGTGTTCATGAAGGGTCAGGAAGGGAGGCATCGGGTTTGGCCTTCGCATTCGTGAAGGGCCAGGTTAGCATGCATCGCTTTCGTAAGAGGCATTATTGCATTCGCGTAAGTTTGAGAGGCTGAAGCATCACGTTCGCAATTGTAAAGTCGCGTTCGCGAATGAGAGTTTTGGTCTGCAGAATTTTTGTGCTTTGTGAATGCGAAGCTTTGACTGTGTTTGCTAATAAGGAATTTATGCATGGGGTAGAATGTTTAAAAGATGGGTCTCGCGACTTTTGGCCTATTTTCTCCATTATTGAGCAATTTTTGGAGCTTTTAAGAAGGATTGAAGAGGGAATCAAAGGGAATCACTTGGAGGTAAGATTTTTAAACTCAATACTCAATTCTTGTGTGAATTCCACATAATTAATCGTGGAATTAAGCCTAAAAATTGAGGAATTTGTGAATGAAATTTGAGAGTAAATTTTTAGAATTTGTGTGACCATATGAGGTCGAATTTTGGTAAATTTGATATGTATGAACTCGTGAGCAGATGTGGATTCCATTGATATTAATTTTTTTGGATTTTAAGGTGTGGGCGCGGGGACCAGTTTTGAGCAATTTTGGGATTTTGAAGTTAAATTGGATATTTTCGAGTGGGTTTCATTCCCTTAGAATATTTTAATGATTATGCACTGATTGTGGCTAGATTTGGAGCATCCAAAGGATGATGCACATAGGCGAGGCATCGTGGGCTAGATTTTAGACCGGATCGAGATAAGTAATGATTGTAAGTACTGCGCTGAGGGGTTGAAACCCCAGATTACATATCGTTGTGTTATATTAAGGTGACGCACACGCTAGATGACATGCGTGGAGTTGTGCAACATTGGGAATTGTGAGTTTGTCCAACCCGTACGATTGTTAATTCGCGTATTTTATTTGAAACCATATGATATTCCATGTTCTATAGATTGATATTATATTTTGGGTTGTATGCCATGTTTGGGGCCCCGTGCTAACTTGTTGAGACCATTAAGGGCATTTTTAATATTTTTCCTCACTATATTTGTTTTGAAAGCATATCCTTAGTCATGTTTTTACCTAGTTATAGTTTAAATCTGGTTTTATCACTATATTTCTTTAAAATGTGAAAACTATTTTGGTTGGGTTCCCTGTATTACTGGTGGTCCGGGTGATCGTGATTTCATGATTGAGAGAGGTCGAGGGCCTGGTTGTGAGGATTATATATCTATGGATCGGTCTGCACGCCACAACAATATATATATATAGTTGGATCGGGCTGCATACCGCAGCGATGTGACACTTGGGTTGTAGGAGCCCCTCCGGAGTATGCGCATCCCCAGTGATCGCAGTCGACTATATATATGGATTGGGCTGCACGCCGCAACATTATATGGATCGGGCTGTGCGCCGCAACGGTTACTATTGATACCTATTGAGTGTGAGTACTGAGTTTGAGTGTTAAATTGTAGGAGTTGAGTTACGAGTGACTGATAGGCTAGCCCAATGGGTGATAGATATATACATGCAGATGAGTGATGTTTTTCTTGAGGGGCCCGATTATGAACTTGTTGATTTTCACTTCTCTTTAGAGTGAATTTCTATCGAATGTGTTGATTTAATGACTGATTTCACTCATATTTATATTGAGCCTTTGTCAAAAATGGTAGATAAATGATTTCAAACAACTTTCATTTAAGATGGGGTTTATGAGATGTTCATAACTTAATCACTAATTTGGCTTTTGTTAGTTCCATTGAAATTTTCTTATTAGGAGGTGTTTACGACTCCTGTTTTGCCTGAGTGGCCATTTACGAACTATGTTTTGCCTGAGGGGCCAATTATGGTTTTTATCTCTTTCATTAAAAATGGTATTGAATCTGTCAGAAGGCATTTTAACTGATGTTTACCAAAAGCTGGATCTTAAAAGAGACTATTGACTCGTATTCTGATTTAGCAGCCTGTGTGCTTATTAAGTTTAACATAAATGTGGATTCATTATTTCTTACTACTCACTCTTTATTTACTCTTATTACTTAGTGGGTTGGAGTACTCAGATTTCTCCCTGTACATCGTGTCCAGATTCAGGTATTTTAGAACACGGTAACGGGTGTTGGTTGCTTAGACGTAGAGTCATCAGAGTTAGTAAGGTGGTTGCACGATGTTCGTAGCACCTCTTCCTTTCTCTCATTTTTATTTTTGTACTTAGTACATTTTACTGTTTTTGTTATATTCAAACCTTGGTAGATGCTCATGACCAGTGACACCCCAATGTCGGGCTTGTATAATTATTCCGCATTTTTCTTTTAAATGTTCATTATTAGATTAACAATTTATAAATTGTATAAAAACAGCTTTTAATTGAAAATGGTTGACTTGGGGAATTGCATCGGCTGGCCTTCTCTTCACGAGAGGCGTCATCACGACCGAGTTCAGTTTCGGGTCGTGACAAGTTAGTATCACAGCCCTAGGTTACATAGTTCTCACGAGTCATGAGCAATTTTAGTAGAGTCTCGGGGATCGATATGGAAATGTCTATATTTATCCTTGAGAGAATGTAGAACCTTTAGGAAAAACATCACATTCCTGAATTCTTATCGTGCGTGTTTGATTCAGCTTGAAATGTAACTCCTTGAATTCCTTCCACGCATTAGTATGCGCGCATGAGCACTCAGTATCAAATGTGGATCGATGGCATGTGATTCCTTGATCAAGGGGTGAGATGTGATCTCTGTTGGTTGATGTTGGGCTAGTTTGGAGGACTTGAGGCCAGATTTTTGCCTATTTCTTGAGCACTGAGGTGTTGATTGTATGATCACATGTTCTTGAACTTATATGTTCGATAGTGCCCCTATTAGTGGAAGTGATGGTTGGATGACTATGTGGTAAGTATGTTATGATTGCGATATGTGATCACATAATTTGGAAGCGAGGAGAAGGGTCTGCTACAGGATAGATAAACTATTAGGTGTTTGATTTCCATTGTGATTGGATATGTAGCCTTGAGTATGGGTGTGTGAAGAATCTTTTCATGTCTCCTAGCTAGGAGTGAAGTAAATTTTATGTTACAGTATATGTTCAGACTTAAGAAGACTAAGTGACTGTGTAATGTGTGTGACGGTGGAAGGTACACAAAAATGTTAGTTTGAGGCAAAACAGGTAGGATATCTCATGCGGAGTGTTCTGAAGTCGTATGATCCTTATGTTGTCTATTAGAAGATCTCATTTACAAGTGAAATATAAGTGTTGAAATTTGAATTTTGAGTCGCTTAACAGAGTGAGCTTGGCTGTTGCAAGGATGAATGCGCGATTCGTAGAAGATTCAAGGTACTAGATGGTCTGTGTTTCACATGCTTCTGAAGGTTGAGTCTAATCTCACTATGGTATTATGGCAGCAATATAATATATGCGTTATGAGTTATAAAGTGTCTTTGGATCTATGTCTCTGAGCCAAGTGGGGGAGTATGCTATTCATTAGTTGATCGCATGGTTATATGGTATGTTGGTTCAAGTTTGAGGCGTACTGGTGAATCGGTTATGACTTACGGAGATTGAGACTGACGACGTCTCGAGTAAAGGAAGATTTTGACAAAGGTTATGTCATTGCTTCATAGGTGTATGAGAATCACAGAATATCTTGAGTTTTTTTAGTAATGAATGCACGGTGCATAGAACAGGAAGTGGCTTGGTTGTTCTAGGATAAGGTTACACTATGCGTGTCGGAATGCTATTGAGGTGCGGGTGGTTCTTTTCATTTGATCAAGCTAATTGCAGTTTGAATAGAATGAATGACTCTCAAGAATGGTTGTAATGTGTTCAAGATCCTACATGTAATAATTGGGTATTTTAATGTTGTATATGTTGTTAGAAATTGAGTTTTCATTGGAAGATGTCAAGAATTATGGTAATTTATATATTAATTATGGGATTCTATGGATAAGTATCGAGAAGGTAAAGATAACGGATTTATATTCGCAGGAAGTCTCTTTAGAGTAAAGCATTTTGAATGTGGTGCTCGTGGGAATATTTGATAAAGTATTCAGTGGCTTTTGAGCCTTAGACGGTGTGGCTTTATGCTTGGGTCTCATGTGGTAAGTCTGGGTTGAGGAATTGTGATGTTATAACAATAAGAAGCGTCAAGTTGAAGGTAAATCAGAAGGAAACTCAGATAGATAGGATAGCCTGGTAGTAGGCCAAGTTGGTATAGGAAGAATATGACTAGTTCTTGGACGCTTACGAGGTAATGAGTTTTTATGGGTGTTTCACGAGAATTCTCTGGGGTTTTAACGATCTATGTAGCTCGATTAAGTTAGAATGATTTAGTCCTGATGATGTAGGTTTTTGTAAATGGGATTCAAAGAGTTCTAGATGGTTCCCACCATAGTGAGAGATGTGTATTTTTCCTATTGGCGTGAAGAGCATGGGATTTATAGTGGTTTTCTTCTAGATGGGATCAATGGAATGTTCTTGGTTAGTTAAGTACATAGTTGTTTGTGAATCGGAAGGAACATGAAGTTCTCATATTATCCTAGGATGGTATGGTGCATGCGGTATGTTGTGGAGGATTGAGAATTGCGTGCGTAAGGTCACTGTTTAGTTCTGAAAGGAATATCATGATATTCTTAGGCAGCACGGGCAGTTTTAGATGATTAAGGAAATGATATTACTGATTGGTGTGGCACGATGAGTGTATACATTTCAGGAAGGGCGATGTGTTTGATTTGTGGATGCTTTATCGGTTTTGTGACACTATCTTGTCTGATTGACTGATGATATTTGATTTAGTTTGGTAGCATAAAAGAATTATAGGTGTACGTCTCATAGGATGATTGAGTATTAAAGGTACGTTGTATATTTGAGCGGCAAAATTGGGATCAGATATGGTAATTCGTGTTCATTATGGACTTGGAGACTAGAAGTTCTCATATACAGGTTAGCTCGTGGTTATGAATGGGAAAAATGTGGGTAAGTTAGTAAGATGATGATATGTGTTGTGATTCATTCATTGTGAACCTTTGGAGGATTTTTTTATCTGTTGTGTCTGACTAGAGTTGATGTGTGGTTCATTAGTAGACCTAGATAGATTTGTGTTTTGCATCGAGACGACTTTGTTGACTTCGAGTTGCCATTAGTGAAAGATGCATTGATTCAGTTGTTATTGATCTATTAGCAATCAGGGGGATCTATGAGGTATCTTTTTGTGTTGCGAAGCACCAGGGTTTCTTGGTTATAGGCACATGTGGTTCGGTAGTATTGGGGCCTCTTAGTAGAATTCAAGAAGGTATAGTACTGGGTATTGATCGGTGGGTAGCATATCAATTATGTCCCTACGGGTATGTGTAATGTTATATGAATTACTTCGTGGTGGATATGATGATTTCATGGGTTTAAGACATCATTTTGTTGAAGGTTATCGATTTTGAGCATTATGACTTAAGGTGTTTTCACGTGGATCAATGTTTGGATGAGGTCGTGCATTGGAGCGAAGCTATGGGGAGGTATGATCCTGCGGGTTAGATTCGTGTGTTTTGTTTCTATTATGTGAGAGGGGTTCTCGGCATTGTGTGTGGTTGGACTAGAGTGCTTGCGCTACAGCTCTTTGATTTGAGTCATTTTCTTGAATTGAGTAAGTTCGGATTATGGCTTATTGGTGCACGAATTGCACAAATCGTGGCTTTAGTCTGTATTGATGCGTCATGTCACCAGAGCAATTATGTTAGATTAGTTGACATAGTTGGGATCTTTAATGAATACAATAGATTCAATTTTAGCATGTTGGGAGGATAATATCGAGGTACGGCTCTGAAATTTACTATAGTCTTTGTCAAAGGGGAAGTGTCTTCATGAATGGTTGATCTAAGAAAGGGTTATGGCTCATTAAGTGTTTTATTTATCATTGGCAGTATATGAAGGTGTTGGAATGAGACTTTAGTTGATACGAGGTTTCCTACCAGTATTTCATTCTTATGTGTCGCTGCTGTGATTAGAAGTTATCGCTACAAGTGTTTGAGTTATGTGGTATATCATTTAATTGCACTTGAGGTTGCAGGTATGAGTTATTACAGCTGGTTCGGACTATTCAGAGTATAGGTGTTAGATTTTGATCTTGTGAATGATTTCGATAGTGGAAATGTGGTTGTAAGGTTAATAGGCTGGGATGGATTGTCAAATTTCAGTTGCATTGTGTTATCGGGCCTATATGATATAGGGTGACGTGAGATCACCCTCGGGTATATGCATAGTAAGTTTATTCAGCGATTGGTTGTCTTTTAGAACAACTCTGGCACGTTCGAGGACGAACATATGTTTATGTGGGGGAGGATGTAATGACCCGGCCGGTCATTTTGAGCTTTTGCACGTTGTTCGTTAGTTCTTGGGAATGACATGCCCCGTGTGGTGTATTATGACTTATGTAAGTCATTGGTTTTGGTTTCAAGACAATCAGAATGAATTTGGAAAAACGGTTCTCAGTTTAAAGCTTAAAAATTTAAAAGTGTTGACCAATATTTGACTTGTTTGTCTATGATCTATGATCAGAATTTTTATGATTTGGTTAGCTCTTTAGGTGATTTGGGACCTACGAGCGTGATCGGAATGCATTTTGGAGGTCCGTGGAAGGTTTAGGCTTGAATTGGCAAAATTTAGATTTCGGCATTTTTCGGTTTATAGGTGATACTTTGATATAGAGGTCGGAATGAAATTCCGAAAGTTGCAGTAGCTCTGTTGTGTCATTTGGGATGTGTGCACAAAATTTCAGGATATTCTGACATGATTTGGTTGGGCTTTTGATCAAAAGCATAATTTAGAAGATTTTGGAATTCTTAGGCTTGAATCCGATGCAAATTTGACATTTTGATGTTGTTTTGAGTGTTCCGAAGGTTGGAACAAGTTGGAATAAGGTATTAAGATATGTTTGTGCCTTTGTTTGAGGTCCTAGGGGCCTCGGGTGAGTTTCAATGGGTTGAATGGATCTTTTCGAAGTTGAGAAAGATGCAGATTTTGAGTTCCAGCAGGTGCAGGTATTTTGTTTTTTGCGTTCACGAAGGGTCAGGATGGGAGGCATCAGGTTTGGCCTTTACATTTGTGAAGGGGAGTCTCGTATTCGCGAAGGGTCGGGTTAACATGCATCGCGTTTGAGAGAGGCATTGTCGTGTTCACGTAGGTTTGAGAGGCTGAAGTATCCCGTTCGCGATAGTAGGGTCAAATTCGCGAAAGAGAGTTTTGGTCAGCAAAATTTTTGTGCTTTGCGAACGCGAGGCTTTGACCGCATTCACGAAGAAGTAATTTACGCCTGGGACAGAATGTTTAAAAGATGGGTCTCGCGACTTTTGGTCTATTTTCTCCATTGTTAAGCAATTTTTGGAGCCTTTAAGAAGAATTGAAGAGGGAATCGAAGGGAATCACTTGGGGGTAATATTTTTGAACTCAATACTCGATTCTTCTGTGAATTCCACTTAATTAATCATGGAATTAAGCCTAAAAATTGAAGAATTAGAGCTTGAAATTGGAGAGTGAATTTTTAGAATTTGAGTGACATATGAGGTTGGATTTTGGCAAATTTGATATGTATGAACTCGTTAGAGGATGAGGATTCCATTAATGTTAATTTTTTCAGTTTTTTAGACGTGAGCCCGGGGGCCCGGTTTGATCAATTTCGGGACTTTGAAGTTAAATTGGTTATTTTCGAGTGGGCTTCATTCCCTTTGCAAACTGTAATGATTATACACTGATTGTGGCTAGATTTGGAGCATCCGTAGGTGGATTCGCGCAGTCGAGGCATCGCGGGCTCGATTTTGGGCCGGATCGAGGTAAGTAGTTATTCTAAATACTGTCCTGAGGGTTTGAAACCCTGGATTACACATCGTTGTGTTATTTTGAGTTGACGCACACGCTAGATGACGCGCGTGGTGTTGTGCACCGTTGGGGATTGTGACTTGGTCTGTCCTGTACAATTGTTAAGTCGCGTATTTGATTTGAAACCTTTTGATATTCCATGTTCTGAAGATTGATATTATAATTTGGCCTTTATGCCATGTTTGGGGCCTCGTGCCGACCTATTGAGACCCTCACGGGCATTTATACTATTTTTTCTCACTCTATTTATTTTGAAAGAATATCATCAGTCATGTTTTTACTTGGTTATCGTTTAAATGTTGTTTAAAAGGAGAAAACTAAGCGACAAACAAAAGTCAAGTAGCACCATCACATAATGAGCAATTAAGTGGGATCATGTTAACCTCTACAAATAGACAAACAAAGGCACGCTGTTCAAATTTTAAATGATTTTAGGATCCTATACGCTGGATATCTAAATGAGCACAAACCAAATATATATCAGTTTTATTAAAGTGAGCAGACGAGTACCCATCAGTTTGCATACTTATTTTGTTAATACTCTAAATCCGGGCATATTTCAAACAAGCAATCACAGTTTTTAGACCCAGAATTTTAATTAACCTACATATTTGCCTAAGTGATAGTCGGGCACAACCCCATAGATATGGTATCTAAGTTGTAAACTAGTTGCTAATTTTAACAGGTAAATTTTTTCGTTAAATCCTATATGCATGCGTTCTGAGGGGTGAAATACGTTATAAAAATTATACCTTATAGGCATGATATCTAATTATTAAGACTGATTTTATGCATTCCTTATATTCATTATATCTAGGTGAGTAAAGGTGTTAATAAGTTGCCAAGCTAGTTCAATAAAAAATATCCTAGAAACATGATCTCTAATGCACACAAGGAGATTTTGGAAATATGGTTCTTTGATGCAGAATTGATAAATGACCTAGAAGAAAGACTTCTAGGATGCAAAGACTGAAAATTCAGGATTACAAGTAATGAGATAAGTCCTATAGGCGTGGTTTCTAATGGCATGCACATAATGAATCACCACAAAAACCTATAAGCATGATTTCTGCCCGAATTTGATAAAAAATATATATAAAGATCCCTCTCTAGCTTTTACTAATAACCCGATATCCACAATACACAAAATGGGCTATGGTGTGTCAAAGTTCCCAAGGACCAAAGGGAATCTAGGCAATGCTCACACTAGAACCTTTTCAAACAAACAGTTTTGTAAAGAGTTTGGAAGGCTAGCCCAGACAGTGTTTAAACTAGGGGTGCTAGGACCCTAAATAGCTAAGAGTAAGAGTTTGAAAACAATATACAAGGGTAGGGGATAGTTTTATGGAAAAAAAAGTTTATTTTCAGAAGTTAATAGAAAGAAGTTGCAAACAGTACAAAACCGTATTTCAGCAGGTTGATTCACATATAGTTACTAGTAGTTAAACAATCACAACAAAATAGGAAAACTGGAATCACAGATAGAACAAAGTCATTGAGTCAAACAAGGTTTCATATTGCCGGAGTTGAGTCTATTAACTATTACTAAGTAGAATCATATAGACATGTATTTAGCAGAGAGAAACATGCGGAAGTCAAATGACTAATCAGACAGCCATACTAAAAAGGTAACAGGAATTTAAATCACATTATTTTTGAAAAAACTACACAAAACCCATGAATTGATCAGGAACATTCTAAGTTAAATTATCAACACATAAAAACGGGAAATGAATTGGGGCATGCTAATTGATAAATAGGTAAACAAGTGTCATGCATCAAACAGGAATATGCTCAAGTACACTAACCATACTAACATATAAGATAGGGCAAGTTAACAGAAAATATGTCATGCCGGTTAAGAGAGCAATAAACAGGGAAATACGGGGCAAATAGAAGCACGTTGAAGTTTTACTACATAGAATGTAGAATGATAATAGAAATGGAGGCGTACCAATTAAGAGGTGGCAAATAGGAAGGTGAAGGTAAGTGGAATCCAAGACTCTAGCCTTGGCTTTGAGCTGGCTAGACAGAATAGCAAATAGATGTAACAAAAAGAACTACAATTCTGAGTGTGTGAGTAAGAGTAAGAGTGTAACGACCCAGCCCGTCGTCTCATGTATATCAACCCTGTTTTCCCTAATTATTGCTTCTTCATGTTCCATTATTGTCATTAAGTGAGTTAGAGTCGAATTGGATTGGTTTGGATAGGAAGTGAGACACTTAGTCTCTTTAAGGAAGGCTTGGTTTGGAAAAGTCAACCAGATGTTGACTTACGAGTTAGAGGGTTCAGATGTGAATTCCGGTGATTCGGTTAGCTTCGGGAGGTGATTTGTGACTTAGAAGCATGATCAGAAGTGATTTTGGAGGTCCGGTGTAGAATTAGGCTTGAATTGGCGAAATTAGTATTTTGGTGAAATCCGGTTGATAGATGAGATTTTGATCCTAGGGTCGGAGTGGAATTTCAAAAGTTGTAGTAGCTCCGTTAGGTGATTTTGGATATGTGTATAAAGTTTCAGGTCATTCAGAGGTGTTTTGGTCGGGTTTCTGATCGAATGTGCAATTCCGATGTTTTTAAGAAACTTAGGCTTGAATCCGATATGATTTAATGGCTTTAGCATTGTTTGATGTGTTTTTAGGGTTGGAACAAGTTTGAATGAGGTGTTAGGATGTGTTGGTGTTTTTGGTTGAGGTCCCGGGGGCCTCGGGGTGAGTTCGGGTGATTAAACAAGAGTTTTGAAGTTTTGCTGTAGGTTCATTTTGCTGTCATCTAGTATTTTCGCTTCTGCGGAAATGGACTGCAGAAGCAGTTCCGCAGAAGTGGGTAAAGGAGCACAGAAGCAATTTTCGTGTGGAGTTGAGAAGTTCCGCAGAAGCGGAATGTGGTTCGCATTATCGGGTCCGCAGGAGCAGACATTTAGCCGCAGAAGCGGTTTTGGGCGATCCGCAGAAGCGGAATCCTAGCTGCATAAGCGGAAGCGGGACCGCAGAAGTGAAAAACAACTATGGACAGAAGGGTTTAAATGTTATATTTCATCCGCGAGCAAGAGGTAGTTTCCACCATTTTTGAGCGACTTGGAAAGCTTTGGGCTAAAATTTTTGAGGATTTTGACTGTGAATCGATTGGAGGTAAGTCCCTTGGCCTAATTATTCAAGTTTATGGTAGTATTGACATGTAAATTGGTGGAAATTCGTCAAGGGGGGGGGGGATTAAGTTAGGGCTTGAGAAATTCTCAGTTAAAATTTGAAATTGGAGGGCCAATGGACTCCGATTTTGGTAAATCTGATATGTGTAGACTCGTGGCGAGACGAGGTTTCCGGTGATGTAAATTTTGTAATTTTTCGAGAAGTGGGCCCAGGGCTCGGGCTTTGCCAACTTCGTGATTTTTGGTGTTTTTCAAGTCTTTTCGATTGGGTTATGTTTCTTTGACCTATAGTAATGTATTCCTTGTGATTTTGATCAGATTCGACACGCGAGGAGGTTGATTCGAGAGGAAAAGGAATAGTGAGCTAGACTTGTGGCCGGCTTGAGGTGATTAATATATGTAGATGATGACCTGAGGGTTTGAAACCCCGGTATATTGCATTGTGAAGCTATATTGAGGCGAGACACGCACTCTATGATGAGTGCGGGGTGGTTTGTGATTGGGGATCGCGACTTAGTCCGTCTCGAGTGATGTTCATACTGTGTTCTTGATTAGAGATTTATTGGTAATCATCCTACTTGGATTTTATGGATATATTTGGGCTCTGTGCCAATTACTTGAATCCTTTAGGGATTATTATCACTCTTTCCATGATACTTAGCATGTTAAATGATTTCAGTCCTGAGTTTAACACTGTTTTGAAATGTCCAATCATACTTCTAAGGTTTTAAAACTTAAACTACATTTTTTAATGTTTTGAGCGGAGAGCTATTACTTGACATCACCCTAGTGGCTCACTTGCGTATTCTGGACTGAGTATGGATCGGGCTGCATGCCGCAGCGATGTTATTATGATATTGCGCTTGGGCAGTAGGAGCCCCTCCGGATTCTGAACCCCTACAGTGAGCGTGTGTACCCAAATGGATCGGGTTGCGCGCCGAAGCGGTCATGTGCATTGCATTGCATTCTTGCATTGATATTTATCTCATCTGCCTGTCATTGTTTTGTTTCTATTTCACCGTTCATTATGCTGAATTGCTGGTTATAGCTTCACATTGTGGTATTTCGTGAATTCTTATCTTCAGTCATTATATATGCCTATTACTCACTGAATTGGAGTACTCACTTTACTCCCTGCACCATGTGTGCAGATATAGGTGTTCCGGAGGCTTAGTAGCATTGTTGCTGCTCTCTGGATTATCGCAGGAGTTGTCGAGGTAGCTGCTTGGCGTCCGCAGGACCCGACTCCTCCCCTTATCTCTTTGATTTTGCATCCTAGACTCTTTTATGCTTCGATTTTGCTACTCAGTTGTATTAGAGGCTCTAAACTCGTGTCCCCGGATCTGTTGGGAGTTGTTTTGATAGTTATTCTGGTTTTTCATGTTGTTTCTATTTACTATCAGATTATTAATCTTGTTAACTGCTAAATTAACTTAATCAACTTGTAATGAGATTTCGTATTTGGGTTGAGAGTGTTCAAATGGTCGGGCTTGCCTAGCAATCGTGTTGGGCGCCATCACGACCGGGATTGGGGTCATGACAGAGAGTTTATGTGTGTAGGTGTTTATGTATCTTTCCGTGTGTGTTTGTGTGTCCTAAAAATCATAATAAAGAAATTTTTATAGCATTCAATAGAGTAAAACAAATAAGATAAAGAAAATTAAGAGTTCACAACTAAGGTATGCCAATCAAATAAACCAGTTAATTAATGCAAAACTAAATTAATTAATATAACAGAATCCGAAAAATATCCCTTAAATTAGGGAGAATCAATTCATAGCCAAGCTAGAGGTTTAATAAGGTTAACAAATAAATCAGAGACCATATAGGGGTTTGTTAAAACAATCAAATCCCATAAATTAGGCTAGTAACATTATTAAGGCTAGTTGTACCAATTATGAGTCACATTTAAAGAAAGAATTAGTAAAATCGCAGAGAAATACCAATTTTAATAGAAAATATAATTTCGAACCCTAATAAGGAAAATTAGAATCAGTTAATCTATGCTAATTCATAGGGCCAAGGAATAACGGGCAAATATTAAAACAAACAGTGAAATAATTAGAAAAAAACCTAGGATTTGAACATAGACATGAAAATCAGTCAAACAAGTAAAGAGAACCAGAGTTAAACACTTAAATAATTTAGAATTTTTGCAAAAACGAAAAGAGATGAAACCCTAATTTTAGAGGAACACTAAAATCGATAAATAATAAGAAAAAATAGAAGATTTAAAGAAAATATCAGATAAATTTAAAATCATCTCAGATCTACAAATCTGAACGTACTCGAGTAGAAAGAGACTAGGGTTTTGAAAAATGGGCCGAGGTAAGAAAAATCCAGTTTGGAACCAGAGGTTTAAGCCATAAACTAGAAGTTAACAAACTCACAAATATAGATATGAACACAGGCAGGTTCATCGAGAAAATGAAGAGTTGAAGTCAAGTCTGTGCTGAATCTTTTCGAGATTCCATTAAACAACGAAGAAATCGAATATCCAGTAATGATAGTTGGTCAGATGGGGCCTAAAATCAAAGGAAAACCCCATGGATTGAAGGGTTTGCAGTAATGGCGGGCTAGGGTTAGAGGAGAGTTTTAGAGATAAGAAAGGAAGAGGGATTCAAGGGCGTCGGGGCAAAAGAAAATTATTAGGGTTAGGGTGTTGGTGGTTAATTAAAAAAGGAAAATTATCCTGGACCGCTTATCTTTTGGGATCAATGACCATAATTTGATCTGAGGGATTAGGCGGGTTTTAAAATTGGGTTAGGGTATTGGGTTATGATTTAATTGAGCTGGGGGTAGTAATATGGGCTAAGGTATGAAATTAAACCAAATTTAAAAAGGCTATTCGTTAAATACTCAATTAATTTGTAAAATAGTTAATAAATGATAATAACAATATTTTTATGCATAAGGTTATAAAAAATACAAAAGGTTATTTTCTTATGAAATAAGGTAATTATGCACACATGGTCTATTATTGTATAGTTATTGCCATTATAGCCCTAACATGTACATATGTCTATACATGAAATAATTAAAGCTTCATATAAATATAAATAACAAAGTTATGCAATAAAATTAATATAAAACAATTTGTGATTCAATTAGTAATTGTTTATATAATAAAAATTCTGGGATAAATTAATTAAAAAATGCAAAAATATTAATTGATGCTCATGCATTATTTTTAATATATATATGCATTTTGACAATAATATAGGGAAAAATTGGGTATTAACAGCTGCCCCTCTTCACCCGGGAAGGAGGAAAGAATTATCTAGTAACGATATGATGGCCAATTTTGACTGAGTAGGGTGATTCGAGAGACATAGGCCGAACTCTGGTTTTTTGAGCTGCCTACATATCTTTGGCTTTATAAGAATCAGGTCGTGTGTAGTTCCGGATCCATCAGCAAAATATACCGATGAAGCTATCACAAGAACGGACACAATGTTTTGAATAGGTGAAATGGTTACGGTGATCGGTTAGGTTTGAAATATTATGAAGGATTGTAGCGGGATTGCTCCTGTTGAGATAATGGTTTCTTATCGAGTTACTTGCAAATAGAAAGATGCACTGCAAGCACATATCCTTGCATAAATTTAAACATAATGCAAATTCCCTTTAGACCATGAAGGTTGTCTTTGTATAGTGAGATGACGTTCTTAGACCATGCCGTCCCGGGCCATGAATCATGAGATAAGAGATTCGCAGCCCATAAAATGACGTTCTCGGGCAATGAGAATGGTGCCTCTAAACCATGATGCCTTTGAATAATGACGTGCAGTATTGAGAGATCCTTAGTCCATGACATGGTGTCTTCAGGCTTTGAGGATGATGCCTTCGGACTATGATGCCTTTGGACAAGTTGGCTATACATCAGCCTATGAAGTGTAGAGACATGATACCAAAGGTAATAACAAGGCAAAGCTTAGCCTTGTGTAGAGTTTGGGGGAGGAGCTTAGCCTTGAGAGAATAAGATAATGCAAATTGAAAATGGAGCAACACTTATGTGGAGGGAGACAATGATTAGTCTCACGAGAAGGTAGTGTTTTTCCTTATACAAATAGGGAGGCAGGGCTTAGCCTCATGCAAGATTTGAGACAGGCTTTGTCTCATGCAAAGAGAAGGATGTACTTAGCCTTATGCAAATATGGAGGCAGGGTTTAGCCTCATGCATGATTTGAGATAGGCCTTAGTCTCATACGGAGAGAAGGCAATGCTTAGTATTATGCAAACATGGAGGCACGACTTTATATATATATATATATTTTTTTATATATATATATATATATATATATATATATATATATATGGTCCAGGGCTTAGTCTCTTGCAAAGAGAAGGAAATGCTTAGCCTTATGCAAAATATGGAGGCATGGCTTAGCCTCATGTAAGATTTGAGACAAGGCTTATTCTTATAAAGAGAGAAGGCAATGCTTAGCCTTATGCAAATATGGAGGAAGGGCTTAGCCTCATGCAAGATTTGAGACAGTCATAGTCTTATGCAAGGGAAGGTAGTGATGATCCATATGCAAGTGTGGAGGCAGGGCTTAGCCTCATGCAAGGTTTAATACAAGGCTTAGTATCATGCAGAGGGAAGACAATGCTTAGCCTTATGAAAATATGTAGGCAGGGCTTAGCCTCATGGAAGTTTTGAGACATGGCTTATTATCATGCAAAGAGAAGGCAATGCTTAGCCTTATACAGTGAGCAAGTAGTAGATAGGAGCAGTATATTTCTTAGGTGGAGTTATATTTGCATCTCATGGTCTAATTGCTATGAGGATAGTGACTTTGATTTGTGTATATTTGTGAATAATCCTATTACGTTCACTGTGCATGCATCCAAACAAAGATCGTGAGTTTTTTAGGGGAAGGTTGGTTCATGCCCTTTTTTTGCTTTCTTTGCTTTGCTCTATTCTGGAGGCCCTGTTGGAGTTACCCTAAGTAACATCTGCGGCCATAGAAATAAAGTTTTCAATAATATGGACTTATTGATGAAATAGAGTTATTTTAGAAAACATAGTTGTACATAATATCAAGTAAATTAGATGAAATAATTACTATAACACTATTAGAGACATTGCGGCATCCTTGCACTAGTATTTTAAGGGTCCTCCTCAAAATTCTTCCCCAATTTGATCCTTCGGCTGTTCTTCGTGCAATGAAGTTTGTTGGATTTGCTCTAGAATTTTGAGAATCCTTCTCAAAATTCTGCCCCAGTTACTTAACCAATTTTTGACTATTTGGCATATGATGGCATCAGGTGTACATGTTCCAAAATTTTGAGGGTCCTCCTCAAAATTCTGCTCCAGTTTTTGGTTCTAAGAAAATGAAGATTTTATTAAGATATGACCGAACCCATAGGGCTGCATACGTATCCCCTCTTAAATGGGAATCAGTTCAAGCATAGTTCAGTTACATCAGATGTATGAATGCAAACAATCTAAGCATAGTATCTCTTGACTATATTTGAATTGATGTGTTTTATCCAAACATCTTAGTTCATTTCTGCGAGTATGAGTGCCCCTCCTGTTAACACCCGGTGAACCGTGTAAGGACCTTGCCAGTTGGGTGAAAATTATCTGGACATTCTATTTTGATAAAGCTAACCGTGACATACTACACTTATTCTTTTTGCGTCTATGAGGGCTAGTTTCTTATAGTGGCTCTTTATCCATTCTGCATCACTGAGTTCGGCTTCTTGTATGATCCTTAAAGAAGGAGTTTCTTCCTCGGCTGGACTGATAGCTTCGGTACCATAAACTAGTAGATATAGAGTTGCCCCAGTTGATCTGCGGACCATAGTGCAGTACTCCAATAGGGCAAAGGGGCCTTCTTGTGCCATCGTTTGTGATTTTATACCATCTTTCTTAGTATCTTCTTGATGTTCTTGTTGGAAGCTTACATAGCTCCATTCATTTGAGGCATGTACGATGTAGAGTTTTGGCGTTTGATCTTGAAGGTTTCACACATGGCTTTCATTAGGTCAATGTTGAGATTGGTGGCTTTATCAGTGATAATGGACTCGAGAACCCCAAATCGGCAAACAATACTATCCTTGACAAAATTTGTGATGACTTTCTTGGTTACAGTTTCGTAACATGCAACCTCAACCAAATATGTGAAATAGACAATAGCCACCAAAACTGAACTGGTGCCCGTTAGAAGCGGTAGGCTCGATTGGACCGATAACATCCATTCCCCAGGTAGTAAAAGGCTAAGGTGCACTTATTGCATTGAGCTCATTTGGTGGTACCTTTATCATGTCTACATGTACCTTGCTTTGGTGATATTTTTGGGCGTAACTGATGCAATTCGTTTCTATGGTCATCAAAAAATATCCATCTCTGAGTATCTTTTTGGCTAGAGCAAAACCATTCATATGTGTTTTGCAAGTTTCCCCATGTATCTCCTCAAGATATCTGGAAGCCTCCTTTACATCAACACACCTTAACAACCGCATATCAGGAGTTCTTCTATACAGGGTCCCTCTGCTTTGGAAAAAGTTATTGGATAGCCTCTGTAGAGTGCGCTTTTGAGCATGGTTTGCCTATTCTGGATATTCTTCTTTTGCCAAATATTCTTTGATGTCGTGGAACCAAGGTTTTCCGTCCGTTTCTTCTTCAATATAAGAACAGTAAGCCGGTTGATTATGTATCCTCACCAGGATGGAATTGATGAAATTATTATTCAAATGTTGTACATTGATGACATTGTGGCCAGTGTATCTGCGAACTTGTTTTGGAATATTGGAATATGTTTGTATTCTATCTTTGTGATCCTCTTCATTAATTCTTGCACACGATACAAGTATGGTCGTATCTTGGTGTTTTTCGTAGCCCGTTATCCTTGAACCTGATGTATTAGAAGATCCGAATCATCAATTACCAGTAACATTTATATATTAATATCGATGGCCGAATTGAGCCCCATAGTGCAAGTCTCATATTCTGCCATAATATTGGTGCATGAAAACCTAAGCTTTGTGGATACCAGACAATGTTTACCTGTTTTTAATACCAAAACTGCTCTAATGTCCACTCCTTTGAAGGTTGCATCCCCACTGAAGAACATTCTCTAAGCATCACCGACTTCAGTAACTTCCTCTCCTACGAATGATACATCTTTATCAGGAAAATACATTTTTCATTGTTCGTATTCTCTCCCACAAGATTTTCGGCAAGGTGGTTTGCCAATGCTTGTCCTTTGATCGCCTTCTGAGTTACATAAATGATATCAAACTCACTTAACAATATCTTTCACTTGGCTAACTTCTTGATTGGCATGGTCTTGTGAAAGATGTACTTTAGAGGGTCCATCCTAGATATGAGGTATGTGGTATAGGCACAAAAGTACTTCCTCAATGTTTGAGATATCTATGTCGAAGCACAGGAAATGCATTCCAGTAGAGAGTATCGTGCTTCATAAGGTTTGTACTTCTTATTCAAGTAGTATATGGCTTGCTCCTTTCTTCCGATCTCATCATGTTGTCCCAAAACACATCTGGTGGCCCCATCTAATACAGACATATAGAATAGCAAAGGTCTCCCAGGTTCTAGCGGGACTAGGACTAGCGGTGTAGATAGGTATTCCGTGATTTTATCAAAAGCCTTTTGACAGTCCTCGGTCCAACTAGTTTCAGCATCCTTCCTTAACATGTGGAAGATGGGTTCACATATTACTATGGACTGTGCTATGAAGCGACTAATGTAGTTGAGGCGTCCTAGGATGCTCATCACGTCCTTTTTGCTCTTTAGCGGTGGTAATTCTTGGATAGCCTTAACTTTGCAGGGGTCCAACTCTATACCTCGATGGCTGATAATGAATCCCAACAGCTTTCCTGCAGGAACCCCGAATGCACATTTTGTAGGGTTTAATTTTAGATTGTACCTCCTTAGCTTGTCAAAGAACTTTCTCAAGTTTGCTATGTGATATGCGGCCCTCTTGGATTTGATCATGACATCGACAACATACACCTCTATTTCCTAGTGTAGAATATCATGCAAAATGTTTGTCACGGCTCATATGTAAGTAGCCCCAGCATTCTTCAGACTGGATGGCATCATCTTGTAGTAGTACACTCCCCACGGTGTAATGAAAGCAGTTTTCTTTGCGTCTTCTTTATCCATCCAATCTGGTAATAACCTAAGAAGCAATCTACAAACAATTGGAGTTCATTCTTGGCGCAATTATCGATCATGATGGGCATATTTGGCAGTGAAAAATCATCCTTGGAACTTGCTCTGTTTAAATCCTGATAGTCTACACACACCCTAACTTTCCCATCTTCCTTAAAATCGGTACAATGTTTGCTAACCAGGTTGGATACCTAACTACCATGAGAACTTTGGATTTCATCTACTTAGTGACTTCATATTTGATTTTTTGGCTCATATCTAGTTTTAAGTTTTTGAGTTTCTGCTTCACCGGCAGACATATTGGGTTGGTGGGTAACTTATGAGCCACTATGGATGTGCTTAGACCGGTCGTGTCATCATATGACCATGCAAAGATATCCTCATATTGTTTCAGGAAGAGAGTGCATTCTTCCTTCTCCAACAGTTATAAGTGAATGCTTATGCGAGTCTCTTTGACGGTTTCGGAATCTCCCAAATTGATTCCTTCGGTTTCGTCTAGGTTAAACTTAGGTTGGTTCTCAAAGTTCTCAACTTCTCTGACAACTTCCTCAGGTATTTCATCCTCATCTTCTGAGTCATTGTCCTTATATTTCATTGTCTCATTATATGTCACAATTATCGGTTCATCAGGAAAAGTAATAATAATTTTGTCGAAGAAAAAATATGAAAGATAATAATGAATACTAAATAGCAATGCATTAATTAAATTTCAAAATATTCAAAATAGGTACGGCTCGATGACTCGAGCAATTATTTTGAAACAAAATGCGTCTTTAAAACAAAAATTATTGTAAATATCTTAAATGCCTAGCATGGCTATTAAATAAGTCAGGCTAATTGCCAAGCTACCTAGCAACTCGGTAGGACCGAGATGGTGTGGAATTCCAATTCTTGAGAATAGCTCCCTTCTCCACAGTCTGAATTGTGAGGCCTTCTTCCTCTTCCTCCTCAACTATTACATTGCAATCCATATTCTCATCTTCTAGTAACAAATTTTTCAACACAGCCAAAGCTTCTTCCTCTGCAGATCCCCATATTATATCGGCTCGGTGAAAAGTATAACTCAAATGTGGCACTGGCTCCTCGATAGGGTAATAAGGACCACGCCATGGTGGCGACCAATCATTATAATCTAGCCAGGTGTATGGATATCCTAGCCCAAAAGTTGTGTCGTGAAGTTTCAGAGGTATTGGTTTGGTAATGCCCTGGAGTTTATTCCCAAGCCCTTTGCTGGGTTCAAACCCAGACCATGGATGTATGTTTTCTATTTGGTTACTCCACTACTTGTCCTTCTCAATTGCATTGACATTTTCAATGTAGTATTAAGTTTCTCCACCTAGCCTTCTTCTATTCTCGATAATCGGGATTGTTTGGCTGGTGTAAATGGGGTTACTTCTATCTCCGTGAATGATTACCTCTTGATGGTTCCATTCGAACTTTACGACCTGGTGTAACGTGGAAGCCACAGCCCCTGCGACATGCATCCAATGTCATCCCAATAGAATATTTTAGGTAGCAGACATGTCTAGTGCTTGGAACTCAACATTGAACCAGGTCGAGCCCATCTGCAGGCAAAGGTTCATCTCCCCAATCGTGTCCCTATAAGACCCATCAAATACTTTCACGTTCATACTTCGTACTCGTATCTCATGGAAATCATCGCTCAACCTTTTTAGAGTAGTCAATGGAAAAATATTGAGGCTTGAAGCTGCATATATTAAGACTCTGGCAATGAATTGTCTTCAAACTGTACCGTGATATGCAGTGTTTCTTTGTGACTTAATCCTTCATGCGGTAGTTCATCCTCGTGGAAGGTGATTTCTGACTTTCCAGTACTTTCTCTACCATGATGGCCATCTCTACACTGGTGAATTTGTTGGGCATATAAGTTTCATTCAGCATTTTTATGAGAGCACTCCTATGCACCTTCAAACTTTGCAATAGTGACAATATGGATATATAGGCGGGAGTCTTATTTAAATGATCGACGATAGAGTATTCTTTCGCCTGTACCTTCCTCCAAAGATCATTTGGTCAAGTTTCAATGACAAGTTGTTTGGTAGAAGTCTCCTTGCTTGATCCTCCCAAATTTTTGGGTGTATAGATCCTTCCAGTTCTGGTCATTCCTTGTGCGGCACCAGATTCTTCCATCTTTGCTTTTCCATTTCGATTAGCTTCAGCAATGTAATACCAAGGTATGGTGTTGGAATTTAAAGGAGGTGTGGTTGCTACTGTCACTGTGAAAGATGTGGCCACTTCTGCCTCAAATGGAACAGGTGTGGACGTAGGCGGTGCTACCTCTAGCTCAAATAGAACCAATGCGGTTACCTCAACCTTAACTGTCGACTGTACCTGCACTAAAATAGAATTAAGCGTGAATGCGGTCTTCTTAGGATCATCACCCTCTTTAATAAGTTTGATTGATTCCTCGGGATCCCATTCCTCATCAGTTTATATCACATTGATCCCTTCACCCCTATCATCTAGAAGAGGATTCTTACAGACATTAAGTGTAGCTTCCTTCGCCTGAATGACTATATTATCAATCAATGTCTGGATCATATCTTTCAATGTCCGACACTCGTCAACAGTTTTCCCTTCCATAACGAAGTGATATGCACATGTTTTATTGGGAATTCTACATTGCCATAGCGGGAATACGGCTAACATAGCCAGCAGCCTTCAACCTTTCGTGTAGCTGGTCGATTGGTTCAGTAATGGTTGTGTACTATCTGGGTGGTTTGTGATAAAAATTAGGTCGGGGTTTCTGGTAATCTGCGTGATTTGGAGGTGACTGAAAGTAGGATGGTTGGGAATTATATGTATCTTAAGCAGTGGCAGGTTGGAAATAACTGGGAGGTGAGGGTTGGTATGTGAGTAGAGGTGTCTGGTATATGTAGGGAGTTTTGTGTCCTTGTGAAAACATTATTGTTCCCACCTCTTTCTTCTTCGATATGCCACCTGATTGCAATGCTTCATTCGTGTCTTGCAGTGCCTCAAAACTTGTCACGTTCGCTCTTTTTATACACTTTTTAATACTTTCTCCAAGTTTGATGATATCAGAGAACTTATGATTCTCAATAACCATTAGTTCATAATATTGTGGGTCCTGTGCCCTCACAAAGAACTTGTTTATCTATTCCATGTCTAATGCTGGTCTGACCTTGGCTGCTTTCGACCTTCATCGACTAGCATACTCACAGAAAGTCTCAATTGGCTTCTTCTTTACGTTTTGGATATAGAAGAAATCTGGTGCATTCTCTGTATTAAATATGAATTGGTCCAAAATATTTGATGCCATGCTCACCCAATTGCCCTATTTCTTAAGATTTTGGCTTATGTACCAAGATACGGCATCTCCGGTAAGACTTCTCATGAAGAGCTTTATTCAGATCCTTTCGTATTTTTTGACCCCCATGAGCTTGTCCGAAAAAGTTCTAAGATGAACCATGGGATCACCCATTCCGCCAAATATTTCGAAATTGGGAGGTTTGTAACCCTTCGACAGTCCCATATCTGGTTGTATGTACAAATCCTCATAGTTCAGACCCTTTATCCCTTGACCTCCTTCAACACCCTGAACTTGACTTGTCAACTTCTTGAGCTCCTCGTCCATGTTCTTGATAAGCAGGTCCTTCTCAGCAGATTCTGGTGCATAGGAGATTAGTTGATTGGTGTGAGGCAGGGTCTCCACTTATATGGGGTTCTTTTGGTGGTTGCCATGGATTTGACAGTGATAGGTAGTGGTTAGTTGGTAATGGGTTGGTTGATGATAGGTTGTGGGGCAGTTGGTACCGGTGAAGGATTATGATTTTGGGGAGGAGTTTCATATTGATGGGGTACGAGAAGATTTTATGTACGTTGGTTTGGTGTATTTTGAGGAGGTGCTAGGTTTTGAGCATTTTGTTGGTTAACGTTTGGGACGTTTAGGGTGTGGGAGAGATTTCCATGTTGCGGACCTGTTCAAGATCCCCTTGTAACTCCAGTATTTTCTGGTCCAATCGTAAGACCAAATCATTCTAGGCCAGAGTACTCCGACAGTCTGAAGTTTCAATATTCTCAGCATTTTTTTTCGGATACCACTCAAATCATCCATCTTAGCTTTTCCTCTTCTTTTCGAATTACTCGAAGGAGAAGGATGAGGAGGGCCTCTAGATCTAGTGTTATGTTGATGATGCCTATATATGCAAACCAATCTTAAGGGATGTGAGTAATAAAAATAAAAAAAATAAAAGGTAAACAAGTTATTAAGGATTCTAAAAATGTTTGTAGTATTTAAAGACGTATTGCGAGAATGTATATCCGCATCCTAATTTAGGAGCCTCATTGTGCTCGAGGTAGGCCTAGTGACATGTTGATTTGGAGAATTTTGTTGCAAATAATTACCTCATTTCGTTAATGTAAATATAGATGAATCTAAAATGACACTAAACAAGATAAGTCATCTATGGCACTTGGCCTTATTACATTTGAAAAAGTAAATAAACCTAATCTACTTAGTCCTAGAAAGACCATCTCCAGGCTCGATATTTTTGGTTTTGTCGATCAAATTCCTTAGTTCACACAGGTTCAGCAATAGGTATGCCCTTGCTAAATGTCCTCATTCGCTTCCTTCGGTGTTCTGGCAATCGGTGATTGTCTTTCTCATTTTTCCCTCCAATTCCATCGTACTGTACTCTAGATATTCCAACCTTTTGCTTGATCTAACAGCCATCTCCCTCCATTCCTTAATTAGTTCGATATCGGTCTTGTGTCGCTCCAGATGCTCTGTCTCGGACTCGTGAACTCTTTTGCACAGTTTATTATATTTCACTTGTGCTTCGGCAACTTCATCTATGACTATATTTCCTTGACCAACCCTTGGCTCGAATATTCCTGCCATGTTATCTCCTAACTATAATGGGTATACCTACACATGGTCGTGTGATATTTATCTGGCTCGATGGTATCCTTTGTAAGGCCACATGAAAATTTTTGCTCAAAACCCTAGGTCTCGTAGTGCCGAGTTAGGAATATGTGTTAGAAATTCATAAGCTCACTGCGGTTTGGACCCTTTTGGACTAAGCTGTGCATTAAAAAGTCAAGAAATTAAGTTTTCAAGAAAAGTGTTGTTATGCGGTCTAGAATGCGATCGCAAATCAAATATGCAGATCGCATTTCTACCGCAAAGTGAGTAAGTGGGTAAGTTAAAATTAAGGTCAAAATGCAGTCAAATATGGGATCCCATAACAAAAATGCAGACCACATAGTCATCGCATAATTTCTTTTGGATTTTGTGAACAACAATTTTGCGGTACATTATACGACCCCATAACGTGAATGTGGACCGCATTCTTGTCGCATACCAGTCAGTGTGTCCAGTTTTGGGGAAGCACCGCACGTCCATCATGCGATTGCAGATCTGTTTTGGGGCTCCAAATTTCTAATTATTCTTACCCGACCCCATGTCAATACATTACACACCACCCTTCATTTTAGGGATATTTTATGATGCATTTAGAGAGAGAGAGAGGGGTTCCTATAGGGAGAAGGGTTTTTCATCAACATTTATCCAAAAATCTTGCTTGAGCTTTGAAGATTGTCAAGAAAGGCACCTATGTCCTCTTCCAAAAAGGTAAGGTTCTGTAACCCCAGCTCTTGATTACTAAATATAACTTGGGTATACCATTATAAGGGTAATTGATGAGGATGAAAATGGATATCTCGCATGCATGAGTTCTTAAAAGAATTTGGTTAGGTCTTGAGCTAATGAGGGGATGAGGGATGGTAGGATCATTCACAAAATGGTTTTAAAAGCATAATGCACACTTAGTGTTTGAAGATATGCTCAAGTGAGCTAAAACTATGATCACCTTTCTAATTTGTGGTTTATTTTATCATGTTCCCGAAAGATTGACGTTGCTAGGAGTTTTAGAGTATAGTAGGACTTAAGGGAAGCTCAATTGAGGTATGTAGGCTAAACTTTCTCTCTCAGAAGTGAATTCCACAACTTTTTGTAAGTTTAAGTGTTGTTTGTCTACCGAAATGGTATAGTCTTGAGTCACATTTTAAATGAAGAATAATATACTAATTGGGTAAGAAGAATTCGATCTGTTAAACGCTTCTAGTGGCTCTTATGTATACTAAATGTCTTGATTCTATATGTCTTGTTGTTGATAGTCTATAAAGATGCTTGAAAAATGAAATAAGTTAATTGGGAATGTGTTAAAGATTATGTAATAAGCTTTATCCCAACAATTATTGAACTAACTTCAAAGATATAATTGCCTAAGAGCTCTTGTGTTCAATTCATGCCCATAAGTGGCTATTTATCACCATTGCTTTGCTTTATAAGTATATCCGATATGATTCGAGATCTTACATATCTATGTGTTTAAACTATGCATCGTCATTTCTGAGAAGGAGTATTGCAAGACAAAATGATGTATTGTTGCTAATGACTTCAATGTGAGTTTTATTGCTTGTTGGTGTGCCCCCATTCCTTTGGGAAGAATCCTTTGGGTTTAAAGTTCCATTTCTAATAAACTTGAAGTGTATGGTTTTGGAAATACTCTATATGCCCACGATTCATGTTTCCTCTTATGTGTGCTTGACATCTTGATTGGCATGGCTTGATGTTGAAATTGATACCGATGTGAAACATGTGAAATATGAAATACGGTCATCGTGCTAGGAATAAAGAATCTTGTGAATGGCCAAATGAGCCAAGGAAATACTGTTGTATAATTGCTTTTATACTACAATTGTGTGCGATATCAAATCAAATCAAAAATATTTTTGGGAGTATCATTAGCAATACCGATGAAGGGTGGGACATAAGGCCTACACTTGAAACTATATGTGCCGGTGAAGGGGTGGAGTGTGACTTGGAATGAAACTGGAATATCAATAAAATTGTGACTATTCCCTCAAATTGAGATGAAACTAATACCTGTGAATTGGAAAAGAAAAAGCCAACCCACACGGCATACGTAAGAGGGCAGCTTAGACGATCGGACCGTGATCGGACGCCATGTTGTACACTTAGTTGTATTATGCTGGTAATCATAAAAACTGGAAATTCAAAAACTAGAAATTTGTTGTTGCTGTACATGCCTCTAAAGGGGACGACCTAGCCGATCGGGTCATGATCGAACTCCGTGCGAACAAAGATGATGGTATAACTTATATTAGTGCTATTGATCTCCTAACAACAAATTATATATATTATTTTCATAAACTAGAAGATTTACATGTTTCAAGTTGGATGCTAGTACATTGTTGACTTTGGCTCATTGTTTGGTGTTTTCCTTGCTTGTATGGTTATTCTATACTAAAAGAGCACTTATAGCCTTATATACTAGTGCCATTCGACGACACTAAAATCACTTTTGCCGAGGGCACTATATCGTTTTAGGATAGAGGTTTTTCTATAGCGAGAGGCATTGGACAGTGATAGCATCCTTCTCTTCCCAGCAGACCTGGTGAGCCCCACTCTATCCCGAGGTCGTGTCATGTATCTTTTGTTCACCTCTCATCATGTGTTGAGGTATAGCTGGAGCCTTGTTGCCGGTATTTCCCTATTTCTCTTCTATTGTACTTAGAGGCTCCATAGACGGTTTGTGGGTGGGTGGTTGATGTTGGGCTTCAGGACCATACATGTTAATATTTAACAAGCATATTTTTCATTAAACTTGTAACTTGTAATATTTTGAAACTATGAAGGAAGTCATTAATGCAAATGAAATGAAAGTTGCTAATGGAAGATTGTTAGTGTTTTGATTAAATGGGATAATATTCCCTCATTATTCATGAACTAGTTTGGGTAGAATGAAATCCAATAGGCTTGCTTAGTCGAGTTTAATCGATTGAGTGCCGGTCGTGCCCCTCGATTTTGGTGCGTGACATCATTTTCCCGGATAATTTTCAAATGCCACATATGTTGCGCTTAATATTTCTATGGGATGTCATTATCCTGAAAATCTGCCTATAGTGACTCATTTTAGCAAATGCCTAACTGTTTCATAACCCTGATGGGAGCATAAGGGTATATGCCCCTTAACCCGATCAGTACCAAGTGCGGAACATCCCTAAATCTGATAATGAATTCGTCGGTAGGGAACCTTTGAAACATCCATTGAACTTGATCCTTGGTCAGATTGTTGAAAAACTATGCCCATCCTGTAGCATTCTCGGTTTGAGCAAACTTGTCTGGGATTTAGGTCAGTATCTTTTGATGATGGAAAGCTATGTTATAATTCCACGGCCTTTGCAAAGCTTTTGACGGTATTGACCTCTTTGGAGATGCTCTAACAACCAAACTTGTAGCAACGGATTACAACATTTGAAGTATTTGTACCCCTTCTGACAGCGCTTTAAGGCTCAGCATATGTATGCTATTGTCACGACCCCAAACCCGGTCGTGATGGTGCCCAACACTAATGCTAGGCAAGCCCGACCATTCACTCTCTCTCAACCGAGCATGAAGCTCAAAACCAATTAATTAAATACTTAAATCAAATATCAATACTCATAGCTGAAATACTCAAATGAAAACAATACGAAACTCTAACATAAACTGTAACTCCCAAAGA
>MU750197.1:60062-102845 GCA_026770625.1 Nicotiana glauca | reverse complement strand
TACAGCTTTGCTGCAACGCGCGATCTTATCCAAATATTGCTCCACATGAAACACCTCAAGTCACTATGCTTGAAATTGACAACCATGCTAAATTGATGGCTGGAGCCAGAGCAAATCATTACACCCACGGTGAAACAAATAACACATACCATGCAAACTTGATAGAACATAATCCAACTCACCTCGCCACTCAACCCGTAACATTTCCGGCATAGCCCATAGCACAATAGTTTAGAATAACCCGACACTAAGACAACCAGTCTAAATTCTGAAAAATTTAACATACCTGCAAGTAAAGATCCACTCGAGCCTCCAAATCCTAGTAGCCGTTAAACAGTACCGACGCACACGATCCACAACCACAATATAGCCTGAACATGAGAACTCCTAGTCTCCAACCCTATATAGCACACGTATCATCATACCTGACCCCAATATTATTGAAGTGCCATCAACTTAATCACATTGGCCTTTTTCTGAAACATGTAACCTGTACAATTCACTATGATTAGAAATAAAATTTCCTTAATCATCTGAAGATCATTCTCCCTAATCATCTGAAGCTCATTTCTCTAATCACCCAAAGCTGCCCGTACTGCCTAAGAATGTTATAAATTTCCATTCAGAACTGTACCATAACCTTACACACGCAATTCTCAATCCTTCACGACATATCGCATATACCATATCATCCTAAGGTAACATGAGGACTTCTCCTCCCTTCCAAACCATGAACGTTTACGTACTCAACTAGTCAAGAACTTCCATTGATCCCATCTAGAAGAAAAATCATTACACATCCCATGCTCTGCATGACATACATAGGTCTTGTTCAAATTCTTACAATACCGACATGACAGATAAGATCTGTATAAACTCATAACACCGCCGAATCAACAATTCATTAGTTCTATACTCTTGGCAAGAACTATTACCTCATTTTGAGCCAAACAATGGTCTTAGCTCTTTAATTTACTTCACATACTCAGATTGTACTGATCTCAAATTTAATGATCTCGCCTCACCCAGTACGAACTGCTCAGACAATAAGCCACTCCAGACATAATTATAAGTCACATATGATTCCCCAATGTGCCAATAGGCTACCAATTCGAACGCAATAGAAAAGAAAATGAGCTATGGAAGGAATTACCAAATCCTACGCACTAATNCGAGCCTCCAAATCCTAGTAGCCGTTAAACAGTACCGACGCACACGATCCACAACCACAATATAGCCTGAACATGATAACTCCTAGTCTCTAACCCTATATAGCACACGTATCATCATACCTGACCCCGATATTATTGAAGTGCCATCAACTTAATCACATTGGCCTTTTTCTGAAACATGTAACATGTACAATTCACTATGATTNAACATATTTTTAAAAGTATTTATTGGACTGTGACAATGAGGAGACTGTGATAGTACGTAGGGGAAAAAAATTTGACAATGTTACATGGAGAAAAAGGAGTTATTTAAAATATTAAATCCCCACCCGCGACCCGCCCCACACCCGCATTTTTTTAAATTTTAAAATTGAACCCGCTCCGCCCCGCTCCGCAACCGCAAATTCTCAAAACTGCACTGCCCTGCCAACGTTCAAACCCGCCCCGCCCCGCAACTGCACCGCCCCATTGCCATCCCTACTTTTGAATCACTCAATTTGACCTTATAATGAATGAGATACGTAGGTTTTAAGATTTGCAAATAGTGCATGTTTTTAATACGCCGTCAGGGACAATTTCGTCATTAACCTGAAAATTTGGGCAACCTTAGTAAAATGGCTATAAAATCCTCATACGATGTCCAATTTCGATGATTCTTTTTGCTACGGGTCCGTAATTACAATACGGATCTAATTCTTCATTCAAAACATTAATCGGAGCTCATTTGNGTAATATCATCCCTGAGGGATATTTAGCGTTATAACTACAAAACTCAAGCACAACTGAGGTGCGACATACAATCTGAATTTCAGGAGCCAAGTTGTTCAGGTAACCTCATCCCAACGCGGATTCTCAACACATAAGCAATTTCTCGGGTCATTTCATAAATCACACGACGTAATGCATCACTACGTGAGATATCTAACGATGAAGCATCAACTTAACTACTCCTCCATGAGGACCGCGTACTAAAATGCGCACATTTGGCCTGATATAGAGCCATTATTAACATTAAATCTATCCATCGACTTCAAGTCGATTCTGATCACACCGAACTAGTCTAATAACCTTTCAAAGGTCCATAATAACTTTCATTTTCTTCATAGAACACAAGAACAACCATCACAATCGGAGTAATCCTCCCCAATTCACAACCCAATATGCCAAGTGCCTTCCGGGCATGAATCTTTTATTTAACGACACCATCACAACCTTCATACTTGGTTTACATCATTAACCAATCAAGTGATCACATGCCATACTTATATAATATTTCTGTGGGACACACTCCCACAACCTACCACAACAATATTTGGAGCATACCTACAAACCACCGGTCGTACTAATGCTGTAAAGCGATCAAGAACCACTAACCAGGACACAATACCGCTCTCAGGTGACGCTGAAAACAATACCAATTTATCTTAACCATCGAAACGTCTTTCCTGCTCATCCAAGCTCTTGGTATCTTGTCAAAAAATTTCCATCACTCGTGCCATTCTCGGCTTAATTTCCACAACCAGAACTGATTCGCCAGCATGCCTCAAATTAGAATCGACACAGCACATAACCGTACAATCACCTAACCAATAACAAGCTCCCCAACTTGGCTCGAAACTCGAAAACTCGACCTGCTCATTATAGGTATACTGTTCACGCGTTTTACTACTCACAATGGATTTCTTGTGAAATTTTAATGAATTTAGGCTTTTGAATCACTCAATTTGACCTTATAATGAACGAGATATGTAGGTTTTAAGATTTGCAAATAGTGCAGGTTTTTAATACGCCGTCAGGGGCAATTTCGTCATAAACCTGAAAATTTGGGCAACCTTAGTAAAATAGCCATAAAATCCTCATAAGATATCCAAATTCGATGATTCTTTTTGCAAAGGGTCCTTAATTACAATATGAATTTAATACTTCATTCAAAATATTAATCGGAACTCATTTGTTTAATATGATATCATTTATGCTTGAAGAAACGATGTCGAAGCATAAGAAAAACGAGCACAATGCAACCCAAACCTATCCGAAACTACTCGAGCTCCTCGGGACCACATACGAACATATTAACATGTCACATATGATCATGCAACTTAGTTTCACTCTCAAAACACCAAATTTACATCGGATTCAAGCCTAAGTTCTTCTAAAACTTCTGAAACACGCATTTGATAAAAAACCAACTAAATCACCTCCGAATAACCTGTAATTTTGCACACATATCTCAATTCACCTAACGAAGATACAACAACTCTCGAAATTCCATTCCGACCCTCGGATCAAAATCTCACCTCTCAACCGGAAATCGTCAAAATACTAACTTCGCCAAAATAGGCTAACTTCTTCACCGGACTTCCAAAATTACTTTCGATTGCGCTCCTAAGCCTTAAATCATCACCTGGAGCTAACCAAATCATCGGAATTCAATTCCGAGCCTTCTAAATCACAAGTCAACATCCGATTGACTTTTCAAACTTAAAGAGCCTAAATGTCTCATTTCATGTCAAAATCATTCCAAATAAATTCTAACGCACCCAGTACCGATAATGAAACATAAGAAAGCAGAAAATAGGAAGAACAGGGTAGTAACTCATGAGATGATGGGTCGGGTCATCACAGCTATGATCATAGGGAAAATGGCATATGTCTGCCCCTCGATCCTATCAATCAGGATTTTTGTTATCAGTGCCAGTCTGGTGTGGATTCTATCCCCTTGGATCGGGAACACTATCATACCCAAGAAGCAGATGATAAGCACAAAAACCCTACGGTGAATCCAACCTAAGGAAGTGATAAAGAATTCGTTATCAAAAATACGGTAAGATTTTTTTGTGATAGTATAATTCATTGAGGAAGTCGAAAGGTGTGTAAGATTTCTTCAGGCACTCCAAATCCTCAGTCTTTTTCAGACCCATCATCATCAGAAACCCCCTAATAGTGTGGTTTTCTGGTACTAGTAAACTAGGACTATCCCAAGGTAGCCCAGCGAATCCCTCTATTTCTTCCAAAAGAGAGGTCATTTCTATATTTCCTAAGTGAAACATGGCTCTTTCGTTTTCCTAGAACATTGTGGCATCTTCGATCAACATGTTGTTCAGTTGGAGGTCTAATAAAGAAGGAAAATTTCCCAAGACCCTTATCACATGATTTTTATCACTTTATGGAAGATCCTACTACCAATCTACAAACACTGGTGGTATGTTACGAACCATGTCGAACCTAGGGACTTCGTGCCCCATTTTCTGCAAAACAAATATGGTTATGCCATTTCTCCCTCCATATTCGACTATTTATGCATCAATGATAAGAATACTGGCACTTGTTTCTCCAAAATTAATGCACAAAATCGTGGTTGCATCCGTTGAGATTATGGAAGACCCGGTGGACCTTTGGACGAGGCTTGTCTTAAAGGGTTATTATGTGGACAACATATTAACCCGGCTATCTTTGACCATGATTCATGTACAATTAATCCGAGCAAGGTTTATATAGAGGTCTAGACTGGTACCCTCAAGTGGATAGCTTGAGGGGGAAAGGCACAAAACCGTCGAGTGCACTGGTGATCTACTAATTTTGCCGCAAATAAGCCTTTCTGAATTTAAAGGGTGATATATATGAAGGGCGCAAATGCTCATCAAGCGTTGCTATAAGATTTGATTACGCAAGAGTAGAATATGATGTTGAGCACGATTTATGCAACAATATATAGAATGTTGCCATGTATTTGCACGTTAAAAATGATAAATGTGGTATTTAAGACGTTTAAGAAAGAAAATAAGGAGACAAGTCAGTTTCTGTATTAAAGTAAATCATAAGTGCTTGAAAATAGGCAATTAAATCTAGATAAAGGGGAAAGGGAAATGGTGCGCACGTATCAAAAGAATAAAGCATGCTTAATACTAATTCACAAAAAGCAAGTTTGTTATAGTAAGAGCCTAATTATCCTCAGCAGAGTCACCATGCTTTTACGACCCCTATTCCTCGCGGAATCCGAGTTTCGAAATTTTTGGGGATAATTCCTTTCCTTTTGGGGTTGGGTATGAGATTTGAACAGTCGCCACCTAATGGATTAAGGTGCATTAGGGCACCTAGAGCATGTAGCTCATGTACTAATTCACATCACCAGAGATTAGATAAGGGCTCAAAATTACCTTGAGGGGAAGGTGTTAAGTACTCCTCGAGATCCACAATGGTGGGTCCTGGCAAAACTCAATTTAAGCGAATTAGTCTTTAAGGAAATAAAGCATTTTAAACAAATAGAGATTATTGGCCTATAGGATCACTTCCATGCAATACTCGATAACCTTCCCCAAATTGAGGTGTTACTCGTAGCATTAGTGCACAGGTCATCATCTCCTTTACTACCCAATTAATCTCCCTTTCTCAATTATTACCAAAGCATTCTAATAACATTCAGTATGTACCTTATGTGTGCATTCCTTGTCTTTTACCTCTATCCTTGGAGGTGTTTAGGACCTCTATTTAAGGAGATTCTTGTCTCACTTATGTTTTTTAAAAGGAGAAGACTAAGCAACAAAAAAAGTCAAGTGGGACCGTCACATAAGGAGCAATTAAGTGAGCTCATTTTAACCTCCACAAATAGACAAACAAAGGCACGCTGTTCAGACAATTAATTTTAAATGATTTTAGGATCCTATAGGCAAGATATCTAATCAGTACAAATAGAATAAACAACAGTTTTAGTAAAGCGAGCAGACGAGTACCTATCAGTTTGCCTACTGAATTTGTTAATACTCTGAATCCTGGCACATTTAAAACAAGCAATCATAGTTTTTAGATCCAGAATTTTAATTAGTCTACAGGCTTGCCTAAGTAATAGTCGGGCATAACCCCATAGGCACGGTATATAAGCTATAAACTAGTTATTGTTTTTAAAATGCAGATTTTATCTTTAAATCCTATAGGCATGCTTTCTAAGTGCTGAAATGGATTATAAACATTATTCCCTATAGGCATGATATCTAATATTAAGAGTGGTTTTATAAATTCCCTCTAGGCATGATATCGAGGTGAGTAAAGGCGTTAATAAGTTTCCAAGCCTGCACAATAAAGTATATCCTAGAAACATGATCTCTAATGCACATATGGAGATTTTTGTAATATGGTTCTTTGATGCCGAATTGATAAATGACCTAGAAGCAGGATTTTTAGGATGCAAAGTGTGAAAATTAAGGATTACAAGTAATTAGATAAGTCTTATAGGCATGGTTTCTAAATGGCATACACGTAAAGAATCACCACAACAACCTATAGGCATGATTTCTACCTTAATTTGAATAAAGATGTATATAAAGATCCCTCTCCAGCTTTTACTAATAACCCCATATAAGTTTATACAAGGATTATTACATTATTAGAAACCAATACAATGAAAAATCATTATACTATAGGGAGCCTTGGCAGGCCCAATGTCAACATGGAAACCAGGACTTCGAGCAAGCAAGTCTGATGTCCACAGGTAGTCCACAGTACACAAAATGGCCTTCTGGTTTGTCAAAGTTCCCAAGGGCCTCAGGGACCCCAGGTTCAGAAGAGTCTCACAGACCTTAGGCAGTGCTCACACTAGGGGTGACAGGACCCTAGATAGCTAAGAGTAAGGGTTTGAAAATAGTATACAATGGTAGGGGTTAGTTTTATGAAAAAAAAGAAGAAGTTTATTTTCAGGAGTGAATAGAAACAAGTTGCAAACAAAAGAGAACTATATTTTATTGGGTTGATTCAGATATAGCTACCATTAGTTAAACAATCACAACAAAACAGAAACACTGGAATCATAGACAAAACAGAGTCAGAATTGAGTCAAACAAGGTTTCACATTGCCGGAGTTATCTTAGTCTATTAACTATTACTAAGTGGAATCATATAGACATGTATTTAGCCGAGAGAAACAAGTTGAAGTCAAATGAATAATCCAATAGCCATACATAAAAGATAGCAGGAATTTAAAGCACATTATTCTTGAAAGAAGTACACATAAATGAATTGATTAGGAACATGCTAAGGTAAATTATCAGCTCATTAAAATAGGACAGGAATTGGGGTACGCTAGTTGAGAAACAGGTAAACAGGTGTCACGGATCAAACATGAATATGCTCAAGTATACTAACCATACTACCATATAAGACATGGCAAGTTAAGGAAATAAGTCATGCTGGTTAAGAGAGCAATAAACAGGGAAACATGGGGGCAAACAGAAGCATGTTGAAGTTTAACTACATAGAATATAGAATACTAATAGAAATATAGGCATAACAGCTAAGAGGTAGCAAACAGGAAGGTGAAGGCAAGTAGAATCCAAGAGTCTAGCCATTACTTTTGTCCGGCTTGCTGAATAGCAAATAGAAGTAACAAAAAGAACTATAATTGTGAGTGCGTGAGTAAGAATAAGAGTTTATGTGTCTAGGTATTTCTGTATCTTTTCGTGTGTGTTTATGTGTTTTAAAAATCAAAATGGAGTGGTTTTTATAACATTCAGCAGAGTAAAACAAATAAGGCAAAGAAAATTAAGAGTTCATTAATAAGGTATGCCAATCAAATTAACCAGTTAATTAAGGCTAAACTCAATTAATTAATATAGAAGAATTCGAAAAATATCCCTTAAATTAGGGAGAATCAATTGACATCCAAGTTAGAAATTTAATAAGGTAAACAAATAAATCAAAGACCATCTAAGGTTCGGTCAAAACAATCAAATAACATAAATTAGGTTAGTAACATAATTAAGGCAAGTAGTACCAATTATAAGTCACCAATAAGGAAAGAATAAGTAAAATTGCGGACAAATAACAATTTCAACAGAAAATATAATTTTGAACCCTAATTAAGCAAATAAGAATCAGTTATGTTAATTGATAGGGCCAAGTAATAACAGGAAAATATCAAAACAAATAGTGAAATAATTATTAAAAATAAACCTAGTATTAGAACATAGATATGAAAATCAGTCAAACAACTAAAGAGAACTAGAGTTAAACACTTAAAAAATTTAGAACTTTTGCAAAAAACGTAAATAGATAAAACCCTAGTATTAGAGGAACACTAAAATCGGTTAACAATAAGAAAAAAAACATAATATTTTAAAGAGAAATATCAGATAAACTTAAAATCATCTCAGATCTACAAAGGTCTGAACAGACTCGAGTAAAAAGAGCTATGGTTTTGGAAAATGGACCGAGGTGAGAAAAATCTAGTTTGGAACCAAAAGTTTAAACCATAAGCATGAAGATAACATCTCTCACAAATGTAGAGATAAGCACCAGAAGGTTCATAGAGAAAATGAAGATTTGAAGCCAAGTATGTGTTGAATCGCTTCGACATTCCATCAAACAGCAAAAACATCAGATAGCATGTAGAGATAGGTGGCTGTATGGGGCCTAAAATGAAAGGGAAACCCCATGGATTGAAGGGTTTACGGTGACGGCAGGCTAGGTTTAGGGGAGAGTTTGAGATAGAAGAGAGGAGGAGGGATTCAAGGGCGGCGGGGCGAAAAAAATGATAAGGATTAGGGTGTTAGGGGTTAATTAAAAAAGGAAAATGATCCTGGACCATTGCTCTTTTGAGATCAATGGCCAAGATTTAATCTTAGCGGTTGGGCGGGTTTTAAAATTGGGTCAGGGTATTGGTCTATGATTTAATTGGGCTGGGGGGTAATAATTTGGGAAAAGGTCCAAAATTAAACCAAATTAAAAGAGGCTATTTGTTAAATATTCAATTAATTAATAAAATCATTTGTAAAAATAGTTAATAAATGATAAAAATTATTTTGATGCATAAAAATTATTTAAAATAATTACTTAATATTAAAAAATAAAAAATATTATTTTCTTGTTAAATAAGGTAATTATGCACACATAGGCTATTATTGCAAAGTTATTGCAATAATAACCCTAACATGTACATATGGCTACTAATGAAAAAAATTAAAGGCTACTATAAATATAAATGATAAAGTTAAACAATAAAATTATCATAAAACCATTTGTGATGCAATTAGTAATTGTTTATATAATAAAAATACTGGAATAAATTAATTAAAAGTCTTTAAAAATGCAAAAATATTAATTGGTGCTCATGCATTGTTTTGAAGATATATATATGCATTTTTAAAACAATATAGGAAAAAATAGGGTATCAACAGATTTATGGTGTCATGACCCCAAACCACTGTTGCGCCCCCTTTTTCCTCCGCAAAAATCGAGTTTATGACATTTAAAGGGACAACTCGTTCCTTTTGGGAACTGGGTTTTGTATTTTTTTGAGGAGTCGCCACCTAATGATTCGAGGTGCATTAGGACACCAATGAAATTCAATTTTAATTCTTTTGAATAACCATAGACTGAGTAAGGTCATGAAATTATCATAAGGGAAAGGTGTAAGGCACCCCTCAGGATCCACTAGTGTGGTTCCCGGCCAGACAGTGTGAATTTGGGGTGAAATTAACACATAAGCAGATAAGGTTCAAAAAAGAGGGGGTTTCAATAAATAATGGTTTAAAAGTAAACAAAGTTTGAAAGAGCAATTAAAAGAGTTGATTTTAAATAAGGAGTTACAATGCTCAAAAGAGAAGGGGGAAATAAATGAAGGGGGTCCTAGGTTTATATTTAATATAGATCACATCAATGCATCCCGGTAATCACTCCTCAAGGGAGGGGCTACACGTGGTATTAGCGCACCGGTCATCATATCCATATATACCTTTTCTCACCCCGTTTAAGAAACTAAAGCACGGATTGGTCTCGACCACTATCGCATGCTAACCCGTCCCGTACCTATTAGTCCCTGAGGCACTTAGGACTACTTATCCTAAAAGGGAGGGATATCAGGCTGACTGGTAGTTTCAAAGGTAAAAATCTAATGTGACATACAAAATATATAAAAGGCTGCATATTAAAGGGGACACATAAACACATGAGGCTCAAGTATACCTCCTCAAACAAAATAATCGAACAACATTACTTAAACGAGTAAGGTCTGCTTTTAAAAAATACTTGAGGGAAGAGGAGATGGTTTTTGTTGCAGCAGGTCTGAATTATTACATGACTCACTTAGGAAACACGAATCGGGCCTACCTGCTGATTGTAGCACTTAAACAAATAACAGAGGCTAGTTCAGTTTTATTTACATTGCCTAAGGCTTGCCTAACTGTTTAAACGAGGTCCTATAGGTATGATATCTAGTTAATTTTGAATACGGTGAAAGAATGATATCTCAAAAGTGATTTGTTTGAAATCCTATAGGCATGCTTGCTAAACCTCGTTCAGTAAAGGAATTAGATTGTTTAAAACTAATTCAGGATAAACTGATTTTAAAACAGACCAATTTCAGATCCTGCAGGTGATGGCATATACTATTGCTGATTTAAGCCTTGTGATCATGATATCTAATATTGAGTGTGAATGGAACGAATCATATTCATTTAAGAACCCCTAAAGGCATGATTTCTATATGTTACTGATTTCAGCATTACGAACATGCCATTTTATTTTAGTCGTTTAAATCCTGAAACATGATATCTAAGTATCATGCAACATTTTAAATATGTCTTATAGGCAGAATATATATGTGTGACATTGACCATAAGAAATTGAGATAAACCCTGTAGACATGCTGTCTAAAGATGCAGAATTGAACACAAAGAATTTAAATAGTCCTATGGGCAGGTTATCTCAATGCAGTTTTTGAAGACGCGGAATTATAAGTAGCCCTATAGGCATATTTTCTACCCTTGACATGAATAAATACCCAACCTTTTTCACTAGCCAGCCCCAAATGTTTATTACAAATTATTACAAACCGAATATACTGAAATACATCAAAAAAATACAACTTGAGGAGGTCCAATTTTTGGTTCCTCCTGGAGGTATGGAATAATTGCCTTAAGATGCCATTTCTTCAAAGCCTTTCTCAAACTTGAGTGTGTCAGAGTTCCCTAAGGGCCTCAATAGGACCCCAGGTAGTGCTCATCCAAATTACAAAACTAGAATAGAGATGAGTGCAGTGTGAAAATGACAGCCTTTATGTGTCCAAGTTCAGAGCGAGCTCTTGGGTCCCAAGGCAAGGCTCACATAGAGGGGGCAGACCTTAAGTCTAGGAAGATAGCGGAAGTGCAGGAATAGGGGTTTTATAACTGAAAAGAGTGTAGAAGAGGGGTAAAGGGGGGTAGGAAAGCAATTAGAACACACATAATTAATAACTTAGTACAAAGAGGCCAGGGGTTGGGGATTCGTTGCGAGGAGCCTTTGTAATTGGGCAAAGGACTGCTTTGGGCATGCACAACAATAGCAGATGTTGGCATGCCTATGATCCATACAACAAACAAAGGAAACATGAAAGTTGCATTCCTAGAGAGACCAAGTTTGAGTCATGGACGATAATGTTTAGTGTTGACATGCTCCATACCAACCACAGTTATCAAACATATTGAGGGTGGGAATTTAAGATGTTCAAACTATGATAAAGAGACAGTAATTCAGTACAAGGAAGGCAGAATGCAGCATGCTTAACAATGGAAATTAGCTAAATACAACAGGAAACAGATAAGAGGAAAGAAACGGTAAAGAAACACATTGTTGTTGGTGCTGAAAACTTAATTAGAACATACCAGTAAAAGAAGTAAAGTGTAGTAAAGAAAAGTAACAAAACTTTGAAATATTAGCCTTGGCTTTCAGCCGGCTAAACAGGCAGTAGCACAAGTAGTAGTAAAGCAAGAGAGAGTATTTGAGTGCAAGTGTGAGTTTAGAGCTAAAAATATTCGTGTGTTTGTGTTAATGAGAGAGTATGTATATATAATAGTTCGAAACTATGTAAAATAAGGCAAGGATCACAATTGTATAGTAATTATGGAACGCAGAACCAATTAGAGCAAAAATCAGTACAAGTACTCCCTTAATATAAGGGAATCAGTTCAAATGGTAAGAACAAGTAACAAATAAGGACAGAAAACAATGTGTAGACAAGGAAATAATTGGAATATATTAGGCATAGAGTAAACCATTGGGGCTAGGTTTAGAAAAAACTCTCATTAAGGAGACAGTCAGTAAGAATCAAGTACCAATGCAGCCAAGGTAAGGGAATCAATCAAATTGAGTAAAAAAAAATTAGGGATTGAAGGTCTAAAGGAAAGTGTTCAAATTAAACCAAGAAACACGGAGATCAGAATCAATCAAAAAGAAAGTCATGAGTCAATTTTTTGCATATAAATAAAGTAAGATATAGATGGTTAAGGGTCGACACACAACTCTAGAAAGCATGAGAGTCAAACAATACTAGTTCAATGAAAAAAAGGAAAGTTTGGATCAGTCAAGATGAACAGAAGCACATAGACTCAGTGTAAGTTTAGGCTAAGAAATTGAGTAAAAACATGTCAAGGCAAGATAGTCACGAAAAATCACATAAACTCAAAACGAAAATCGGTCAGTCATGCTGATACACAAAACCAAACAAAGAACCCCCTAAAAATAAAGGCCTTCAACATAGACGAGTTAAAGATGTAGCAAACTCATAGAATCAGTCAAGATAAGCAACAAATATATGTTAAAACACAAAGCATCAGTTAAATAATGTTTTAAGAAGAAGTTCTGAAAACCCTAGTTTAGAAGAAGATGAAAAACACTTGAAACTACATGATTCTTGTAAAAAACCTTAAGGATAGTGTAAAACATTCGAGAAAAAAACTCAGATCGTCCTAAACCTATATAGATCTAGGAGGTATATAAAAGAAATTAGGATTTTGGAAGAACCTATAATGAGTCGAAGAAACCTGTCCAGAAACTCAAAGATCGTGTCAAATATAGAGTGATTCTGCTTTAAATCACACTAGAATAGCTAAGAACATGCAGGAGATGAACCCTAGATGCAGTTTGCATGGCCCCGGGCCCTTGAAGACCTTAGAGAAAGCAAGCATAGCATGAGAGAAGCCATTGAAGGCTTAAGAGATGATAAAAGGTCACCGGGGATGGCCGAAGATGGGAGGTCGGCCTTTGAAAATTAGGGTTAGGTTGAGAGTGTTTTCGGAGAAGATGATATTTTAGGGCGGCAGCATATAGAAAATTATTAGGGTTAAGGGGTAGTTTAGAATTAATTAAGGCAAGAATTAATGTCAACTGTTGATCTAAGCGACCAACGGCTAGGATTAAATGAGAATCCAGACGGGTCGTTTAAAAGGGGCATGCATTGGTTTAAATGGGAATTGGGTTGGGGTAAAATATGGTTTAAATTGAATTCAATTAGAGTCCGAATTGGGGCTATAATCGAAATGAAATTGGGCTAACATTTAAATAGCCAATTTTCCCTATTTGATTTATAAAAATAATAAATTAATTTTTGGAAATAAATTAAAGGTACCAAAATAATTTGTAGCACATAATTAACTATTTAAAAATACCAGACCTAATTTTTATGAATATAAACATAATTAATCCTAAAAGAGGTTAATGTTATAATTGTATACAATTTAACTTTAAAAATACTAAATGACTTTGTCAAAATATGCAAAAATTATATTAGCTATATTTTAGTATAAATATGAGAATCCAATAAATGAATCATAAAAATAATAATTTTGGGAATTATTATTGGATTTTTATGAACAAAATAGGGGAATAAATTGGTTTTAAAAATCTTTAAAAATTAAGGAAAAATAATAAAATATTGGGACATACTTATATATGCATATATATGCTATTGTAAAATTATTTTACATATAAAAACTATACAAGAAAAATTAGCTATCAACAACCACCCCGATCGTGATTGTGCCTAAAGCAGTACTAGGCCAACCGATTCAACAATTATAACGTAAAGGTCTTTTGTAAAACAAATTTTCTAATCAAATATGATCATAAATATTTCGTTTTAATTCATAAAAATAAATGGAAAATAAATATACAAATACATCAAACACTGCCCGATCCTGGTGTCACAAGTCTTGAGCCACTACAATACAATCTGACATTGTCTACTCAATACAAGATAAGACTGAAAGATGCAATACTAAAGATAGGAAGGAGAAGGGAAGTGCAACAGACGTCGTGCAGCTACCTTGCTATCTTTGGGAAAATACTCCGAAGTCAAAGATCAGCTCTTACTCAGATGCCCTGTCACTTGGATCTGCACACAAGATGCAGGGCGTAATGTGAGTATGCCAACTCAGTAAGTAACAATGATAAATAAAGGATGAGTGTAGTGACAAAAATTTAAGATCATAAACATATCATGACATAAAAAAATCCTAGAGGAAATAGCAAGATTCAAATCAGTAGGTAAATTCTAAAAATCCAGTTAAAACTCCAGTTTCAATGAAAAGTTGTTAAACATTTATTCAATATTTTCAATAGTGGCTCGGTGTAAAGAAGAATGAAAATAGTATTTTCATAAAAACATGCCCCTCGGGCAAAATATCACTCATATATATATATATAGCCCCTCAGGCAAGCTTCTCAGTTACTCGTGACTCAACAATCGTCAATCAGCACTCACGCTCAATAGATATCTCATAATAACTGAAGTGGTATGCATCCCGATCCATAGGTATATAGTCGACTGCGCTTACTAGAGGTGTGCAGACTCCGGAGGGGCTCCTACACCCCAAGCACTATAAAGCTGTGGCGTGCATCTCGATCCAATGCATATCGTTGTGGCGTGCAACCTGATCCATATTAATATGTATAATGTTGTGACGTGCAGCCCGATCCATATATATATATATATATATAATGTTGCGGCACGCAGCCCGATCCATACTATCCTCACCATCCGGCCCTCAGCCTCACTCATTAACCTCATAAGCCACTCATGCATCTCAGTGCAAACTTAGGGAACTAACCCAACATACTTTCATAAATGATAAAATAGAGTGAGGAATAAGATTTAATAATAAACCTATATAAACCATTACTGAGAATAATGTTTTCTATCAAAAACAATGTGAATATCACAGTAAAATGCCCTTTAGGGTCCAACATTACAGCAAAAGGCCCCAAATATGGCATTCAGCCCGAGTAAACAGAATCATTTCTAAAAGTCGTAGATATCATATATAGTTTATCAAAATATGCAAATCCATAGTTTCCAGGGGACGGACCAAGTGACAATCCCTATCGGGGCACGCCTACACTCCCGTCACCTAGTATGTGTGTCACCTTATTTATCACACTAGCATGAACTATTGGGGTTTCATACCCTCATGTCTAGATTTACAATAGGTACTTACCTCGAACCGGACAAAAATATACTCTGCAATGCCCTTGCCTCTCTGTGACGACCCTACCCGTTGTCACGTGAGTTACCGCCCCATTTTTCCCATATTATGTTTCTTTATGTTTCAATATAGATATTTGAATGAATCGGATAGAATAGAGTTGGTTTTAGTTTGAAATGAGGCACTTAGCCTCTTAGAAGGAAGCTTGTTTTGGAAAAGTCAACCGAAAATTTACTATATAGTTAGAACGCTCGGATGTGAATTCTGGTGATTTAGTTAGCTTCGGGGGATGATTTGTGATTTAGGAGGGAAATCAGAATTTAATTTGGAGTTCCGGTGTGGAATTAGGCTTGAATTGGCGAAGTTAGAATTTTGGCAAATTCCGGTTGATAGGTGAGATTTTGATCTGAGGGTCGGAATGGAATTCTAAGAGTTGCATTAGCTTCGTCAGATGATTTTTGATATGTCGGCAAATTTTTAGGTCATTCGGACATCGTTTGGTCGGGTTTTTGATCGAAAGTGGATTTCAGAAGTTCTTGAAGAACTTACGCTTTGATTTGATTAAAATTGAGGATTTTGATGTTAACAATAGTGTTTTGCTGAATTGAGCAAGTTTCAATAGGGTATTAGATCATGTCTATGCTTTGGGTTGAGGCCACGGGGGCCTCGGTGTGATTTCGGGTGGTTAAACGGTGAAGTTGGATATTTGTTGCAGGTCTGGTATATCTGGCCTCTGGTATTTCCACATCTGCAGAAAAGGAGTCGCATAAGCGATTCCGTAGATGTGGCTATGGTGTCGCGGAAGCGGTCCTCAAGGAAGCCTGGCATTTTTGTAGGAGCGGAAGTCCTTCCGCAAAATCGGGTCCGCATAAGCGGACAATTCATCTCAGAAGCGGTTGAGGGGAAACCGCATAAGCGGGCTTTTAGTCGCAAAAGCGACACCTGGGGGAGTTAAGTGAAAACCGCATAAGAGGCCACATGGCCGCAGAAGCGGTCCCGCATAAACGGTAGCAGGACCGCAGAAGCGAAATTTGCTAAACGGTTTTAATGAAACAATATTTCGCGAATTTCAGAGGTTGAGGAAAACATTTTGACTTCGGGATGAGGTGATTTTGGGCAATTTGGAGAGGATTCGAAGGGGATTTCATCAGGTATGAATTAGTAGCCTCGGAATATGTTATTATGGTGTAAAAACATTGTTTTAAACACTGAAAATTCAAGGATTTAGGGTTAAAAATGGTGGTTAGGGCTTGAAACCTAAGAAAGTATAAACTTTGAATTTGAGGGGTCAAATGGACTCCGATTTTGATAAATTTGATATGTATAGACTCGTGACGAGACGAGGAATCCAGTGATGTAAATTTTGGATTTTTTCGAGAAGTGGTCCCGATGCTCGGGATTTGCCAACTTCGTGATTTTTAGTATTTTTCGAGTAATTTTGATTGGGTTATGTTTCTTTAGCATATAGTAACGTATTCGTTGTAGTTTTGACTAGATTCGACGATCGAGGAGGTTGATTCAAGAGGAAAGGGCATTGCGGACTAGTCTACGGCCGGTTTGAGGTGAGTAATAGATGTAGATGATGAACCGAGGGTTTGAAACCCCGGTATCTCACATTGTGATGCTGTATTTAGGCGAGACACGTACTCTATGGTTAGTGCGGGGTCGTTTGTGGACGAAACTATGGCTTAGTCCGTCCGAGTGATGTCTATACTGTGTTATTGACTAGAAATTGGCTGGTAAACATCCTACTTGTATTGTTATGAACATATTTGGGCTGCGTGCCAACTATTTGGATCCCTTAGGGATTTTTATCACTGTTGCCATGAAATTGAGCATGTTTCCATGATATCAGTCCTGAGTTAAATGTTGTCTAGAAATGATTAGCAATCTTCTAAGGTTTTAATCACTTAAACTATAATTCCTGTTAAATGGAACTGAAAATGGTAAACTTGATTGTGCCTGTATGGCTTGCATGCATATATAACTGGACTTATTGTGGACCGAGCTGCATGCCGCAGCGAATGTTACGATGATATTGCGCTTGGGTTGTAGGAGCCCCTCCGGAGTCTGAACCCCTACAGTGAGCGCGGGTACCCAATTGATCGGGCTGTACGCCGCAGCGATCATGTGCATTGAATTTGTGTTCATGCATTGATATCTATTTGTCTATCTGTCATTGATTATTGTTGTTTCATTGTTTAATGTACTAAATGGTTAGTTTCAGCTTCGCATTGTGGTATTCCGGGATTTCTTACTTTCAGTCATTATATATGTCTATTGCCACTGAGTTGGAAGTACTCCCTTTACTCCCTGCACCATGTGTGCAGATCTAGGTACCTCGAGAGTTTAGCTGAGCTTTTGCTGATTTCAGAGTATGTCCGAAGTTGTTGAGGTAGCTGCCTGACGTCCGCAGGATCCGACTCCTCCCCTATCCCTTTTATTATCTTTTCGCAGTTTTGAGACATTGTATTATTTGGAGTCTTGTCACACTGCATTGTTAGAGGCTCTAGACTCATGACCCCCAGGTCTTTGGGAGTATATTCCGTGTTACCGTGATATTCAGCTTATTCTTTTAGCTTCATTGTTGTTAATGATATTTAAATAATTGGTTTTGAGCTTCAAGGTCGGGTTGAGAGTGTAATTGGTCGGGCTTGCCTAACAATTGTGTTGGGCACCATCATGACCATGATTGGGGTCGTGACAAGTTGGTATCAGAGCCTAGATTACTAGGCGTCATGAGTCATGAACCGGTTAGTAGATCTCGTGGATTGGTACGGAGACGTTTGTATTTATCCTCGAGAGGCTGCAGAATATTAGCAAAACTTCACTTTCTTGGAATTTTTATCGTGCATACTTGATCTTGAGACGTAACTCTTGAAATTCCTTCCACACGTCTGTATACGCACACGAGCGCTCGGTATTATAAGTGCCCTGATGGCTTGTGATTTCCCCGATCGAGGGGCGAGATGTGATCCCGTGAGTTCGATGTTGGGCCAGTCTGGAGGACTTCAGGCTGGATTTTTGACTATGTCTTGAGCACCGAGGTGCTGATTGTGTGAGCAAGTGTTCTGAACTTTTATGTTCGGTATTGTCCCTATTAGCCGGAATGGCTTTTTTGTATTCATGTGATGAGATATTATATGACTTGGTAGTGACGAAGGAGTCTGCTGAATGATAGATGAGCTGGAAAGTGTTTGATTCCTATTGTGATCTGTTGTGTAGCCCTGAGTTATGGGCGCATGAAGAATATTTTTGTGTCTCCTAGTTGGGAAGTGAAGTACATTGCGTGTGGCAGTATGAGTTCAGACTCAGGAAGACCAAATGGCTGTGTTATGTGTATGATGGTGGAAGGTGTGCTGAAATACTAAATTGAGGCGAAGCAGGTGGGTTATCTCCTGCGGAGTGTTCTTAAGGAGTACGATTTTTTTTATGTATATTATTAGAAGATCTCATGTGTAATTGAAAGGCACGTGTTGTAATTTAAAAATTTGGGTTGCTTCAGAGAGTGGATGCAGCTGATGTGGGGATGAATGCGAGGTTTGTAGAGGATTTCAGTATCCAAGGATCTGTATTTTCATAAACTAGTAGATAATTTGAGTTTAATCTCACTATAATATTGTGGCATCATTAAAGTAAAACTATTATAGGTTATTAAATGTGTCCTGATAGATGGCTTCGAGCCAAGTTGGGGAGGTTGCTGTTGATTAGCTAATCGCACGGTCATGTGCTATGATTGTTTCTGTTTTGAGGTATGCTGGCGGATCAGTCCTGGTTGCAGAAAATGAGCCGAGGATGGCACGAGTAAAGCAAAATTTTGAGAAAGTTTATATGGTACTTCGTAGATGTGTGAAGACTATAGGATTTCTTGAACTATTGTTGATAAAGAATGCTCAGTGTGTAGAAAAGGAAGATGTTCGTTTAATTGGAATGAGATCATATCCTACGGTGTCAGAGTGCTAATAAGGCACGAATGGATCTGTTTGTTAAGTCAGGTAATTTGCAGTTGGAATAGGAGTGAATGACTCTCGAGAATGGTTTTATTGTGTTCAAGATTTTTGCATGTAATCACCAGGTATCTATGGTTGTGTATGTGGTCAGAGACTGTTTATTCATCGGGAATGTGGAGGCTTGTGGTATTTTTATGTTAATTATGGGATCATATGTATCAGTATCTGGGAAGTAATGGTAACTAATTTCGATTCGCATGAAGTTCTTCAAGAAAAGTATTCTGGAACGTGGTATTTTGGGAGGAATTGAGAGAGTATTCGATGGCCTATTGGCCTTATATAGTGTGGTCTTATGTTCGAAACTTATGTGGTGAGCTTGGATTGAGGCTATGTGATGCTACAGCAAGGGTGAAATATCAAGTGAATTACGAGTAAAAAGAGAAATTTGATAGAAGGAAAAACTTGATAATAGACCGAATCGGTATGGTAAAGATATGATTAATTCCTTTATATGTTTGAAGTAATGGACTTTTACAGACAATTTGCAGCAATGCTCTTGAGTTTTGACAGCTGGCTCACCTCAGTTTAGATAGAAGGATTCAGCCTTGGCAGTTTAGCTTGTACAAATGGAGTTAGCAAAGATGTTCTTGTTGGGTTTTACCGTGGTTTGAAGATGAGTATATTTCTTATAGGTATGTGAAGCATGGATTGTGTAATGATTTTTCTTCTAAATAGGATCAATGAAAGTTCTTGACTAGTTGAGTGTGTCAATGTCTGTGGCGCGGAAGGGAGAAAACGTTCTCACGTTATCCTAATATGGTATGGTATATGCGTTATGTTGTGGAGGATTGGGATTTGTATATGTAAGGCTTGGTTCAGTTCGGAATGGAAAGTCATTAAATTCTTAAGCGGCAGCTGCAGGTGATTTAAGAATCGATCTTCAGAGGATTTGGGTGAATGATCCTTATATGATAAGGAAGCGGTGTTGCTAATCATAGTGATTTGACAAGGGTATATGTTTCAGGAAAAGAGCAATATGATTAAATTGATGGTACTTCGGTAGTGTTGCGACACTTTTTTGCTAGATCGACTGCTGATATCTGAGTATGTCTGATGGCACAGGAGAATTTTAGAATATCTTCGAAGAATGACTGGGAGTTCTCATGTTCAGGCTATGTAGTGGTTGTGGATAGTGTGTATTGGTACCGTTAGCGGCTATTGGGATTGGACGCCCGAGTGGGTCCTTCTTTGTTGGTATGTTAGATTTTGTATATGATGCTGAGCTGTAGAGTGGTTGTCATAATGTGGGTTGTTCTAGACTATTGTGCTATGGGCTATGTCGGAAATGCCATTGGTTGCGTGGCGAGGTGCATCAGATTATGATATAGCAGAGTGGTTGGTATTCCAAAGATCAGCGGATGGCTAGGAAGGATTGCTTTCCTTAATTGGGCCTGTGTGACGGATGTCAGTATAGAGGGTTCTACCATTGATTCAGTTTCATTATTGAGGGACTCTTTTTCAAATGCGTTTCTTGTGGCTGGGCATGTCGCCGGGCGAGATTGTAGATTTCATTATTGATTTGGTGTCGGGCACGGTATCGTACGGCTCCAGCAAGAGTTATAAAAAGTGGAAGGAGCAGCTTAAGGCTTCTTGGCATTGAGTTCATTGGCAGGCCGATGTGGCTATGTATTTAGATTGAGATAGCTTGGTTGGCCTTGATATGTATTGTTGAGGGATAGTTTTAATCTCTCGTTATTGAGCTTGTTAGTGATCTGGGGAGATCTAAGAGATGCTTTTTCGGTGCTATGAGGCGTTATGATTTTCGGATTGTGCTTGATTTTTGTATCTTATAATGCTATATGTAGATATTGTTATGCACTCAGTATTGTGTTGTAATGAGCAAATTTGGCTCGATGTGCATCTCCTTTGGTGAGATATATGTATGGATCGGGTGGCACGCCTCCATGGGTATGTATCTGGGTCGGGTTGCACTCCGCAACAGTGTGAGGTTGAGAATAGTTGTCCATATGTTACTTGGTATGTCTTGCTTCCTGGTTTCTGAAGAAAGTTCGTATTGGGTGTTGCTCGGCGAATGGTGCAACGGTTGTGTCCTTTCAGGATTGAACGGTGTATATTACTTGATTCACCATGGATGTGTGGGATTACTTGGTTTTAGACGTCAATCTGTGCGTGGCTGTCTATTTTGAGCATAACGACTTGAGGTAGTTCATGAGTAACAGTGTTTGGATAAGATCGCGCATTGTAGCGAGGCTACGTAGGGATTAGACCATTCGGGGTAGATACATGTATTCTATTTCTATGATGTGGGACGGGTTCCCAGCTTTGTGTTGTGATGGTACTGAGGAATTTGAGTTACAGCTCTTTTGTTTGAGTCATTTGTCATGATTTGAGTATGTTCAAACGGCCCACCATTGGTGCGTGGATTATGCAAGTTGTGTCTTAGGCCTGTGATGAGGTGTCATATCACCAGAGTGGTGCGTTGAATTCGAGGTGATCGTTGGAGTCATTAATAAATGCAAACAAATGTGATTTCAGCTGATTAGAGGGTCCATATCAAGGTTTGGCCTGGAAATCTATTGTGGTATTAGTCAACAAGGAAGTGGCTTCATGTATGGGTGACCTGAGGAATGGTTACGGTTTATCATGTGTTTTATTTATCGTTGGCAGTATATGAAAGTGATGGAATAAGACTTTAGCTAATAAGAGGTTCTAATTTTGAGTATGAATTCGGAAAGTGCAATGTGGTTCAACGATTTATGGCCTAGATGGACTGTGAAATTTCAGCGGAGTTGTATAATCGGACCTATGCAAGATAGGGTGACGAGGGATCACCCCGGGTATATGCCTGGTAAGGTTGTTCAGTTCTTGGCTGGCTTCTAGGACAACTCTGGGCACGCTCGAGGACGAGCGTTTGTTTAAGTTGGGGAGGATGTGATGACCCTGCCCGTTGTCACGTGAGTTTCCGCCCCGTTTTCCCCATATTATGTTTCAATATCGGTATCTGAATGAATCGGATAAAATTGAGTTGGTTTTAGTTGGAAATGAGGCACTTAGCCTCTTAGAAGGAAGCTTGTTTTGGAAAAGTCAACTGGAAGTTGACTATTGAGTTAGAAGGCTTGGATGTGAATTCCGTTTATTTGGTTAGCTTCGGGGGATGATATTTGTAGAATTAGGCTTGAATTGGCGAAGTTGGAATTTTGGCGAATTCCGGTTGATAGGTGAGATTTTGATCCGAGGGTCGGAACGGAATTCCGAGAGTTGCAGTAGCTTCATTAGGTGATTTTGGATATGTCTGCAAATTTTTAGGTCATTTGGACATCGTTTGGTCGGCTTTTTGATCGAAAGTGCATTTTAGAATATCTTGAAGAACTTAGGCTTTGATTTGATGAAAATTGAGGATTTTGATGTTAACAATAGTGTTTTGATGAATCGAGCAAGTTTGAATAGGGTATTAGATCATGTCTGTGCTTTTGGTTGAGGTCCCGGGGGCCTCGGTGTGATTTTGGGTGGTTAAACGGTGAAGTTGGATGTTTGTTGCAGGTCTGGTGTATCTGGCTTCTAGTATTTCCGCATCAGCGGAAAAGGAGCCGCATAAGCGGTTCCATAGATGCAGCTATGGTGTCGCAGAAGCGGTCCTCGAGGGGGCCTGGCATTTTCACAGGAGCGGAAGTCCTTCCGCAAAAGCGGGTCCGCATAAGCTGACAATTCATCTCAGAAGCGGTTGAGGGGAAACCGCATAAGCGGGCTTTTAGTCGCAAAAGAGACACCTGGGGGAGTTAAGTGAAAACCGTATAAGCGGTCACATGGCCGCAAAAGCGGTCCCGTATAAGCGGTAGCGGGACCGCAGAAGCGAAATTTGCTGAAGGGTTTTAATGAAATAGTGTTCGCGAATTTCAGAGGTTGAGGAAAACATTTTGACTTCGGAAAGAGGCGATTTTGGGCGATTTGGAGGATTCGAAGGGTATTTCATCAGGTATGAATTAGTAGACTCGAAATGTGTTATTATGGTGTAAAATCATTGTTTTAAACACTGAAAATTCAAGGATTTAAGTGTTAAAAATGGTAGTTAGGGGTTGAAACCTAAGAAAGTGTAAACTTGGAATTTGAGGGGCCAAATGAACTCCGATTTTGATAAATTTGATATGTATAGACACGTGGCGAGACGAGGAATCCAGTGATATAAATTTTGGAATTTTTCGAGAAGTGGGATCAGGGTTCGGGATTTGCCAACTTCATGATTTTTAGAATTTCTCGAGTAATTTCGATTGGGTTATGTTTCTTTAACATATAATAATGTATTAGTTGTTGTTTTGACTAGATTCGATGTGCGAGGAGGTCGATTCAAGAGGAAAGGGCATTGCGGACTAGACTACAGACGGTTTGAGATGAGTAATAAATGTAGATGATGACCTGAAGGTTTGAAACCCCGGTATCTCACATTATGACGCTGTATTGAGGCGAGACACGTGCTCTATGGTGAGTGCGGGGCCGTTTGTGGATGGAACTATGGCTTAGTCCGTCCGAGTGATATCTATAGTATGTTATTGACTAGAAATTGGCTAGTAAACATCCTACTTGTATTTCTTTGAACATATTTGGGCTGCGTGCCAACTATTTGGCTCCCTTAGGGGTTTTTGTCACTATTGCCATGAAATTGAGCATGTTTCCATGATATCAGTTCTGAGTTAAATAATGTCTAGAAATGATTAGCAATCTTCTAAGGTTTTAATCACTTAAACTATAATACCTGTTAAATGGAACTGAAAATGGTAAACTTGATTGTGCCTGTGTGGCTTGCATGCATATATAACTGGAATGATTGTGGACCGGGCTGCACGCCATAGTGAATGTTACGGTGATATTGCGCTTGGGCTGCAGTAGCCCCTCCGGAGTCTGAACCCCCACAGCGAGCGCGGGTACCCAATGGATCGCGCTGTACGCCGCAGCGGTCATGTGCATTGCATTGCATTCATGCATTGATATCTATTTGTCTATCTGTCATTGATTATTGTTGTTTCATCGTTTAATGTGCTAAATGGTTAGTTTCAGCTTCGCATTGTGGTATTCCAGGATTTATTACTTTCAGTCATTATATATGTCTATTACCACTGAGTTGGAAGTACTCACTTTACTCCCTGCACCATGTGTGCAGATCCAGGTACCCTCGGGAGTTTAGCTGAGCTTTTGCTGATTTCAGAGTATATCCGGAATTGTCGAAGTAGCTGCCTGATGTCAGCATGACTCGACTCCTCCCCTATCCCTTTTATTATATTTTCGCACTTTTGAGACATTGTATTATTTGGAGTCTTGTCACACTGCATTGTTAGAGCTCTAGACTCATGACCCCCAGGTCTTTGGGAGTATATTCCGTGTTACCGTTATATTCAGCTTAATCTTTTAGCTTCATTGTTGTTAATGATTTTTAAATAATTGGTTTTGAGCTTCATACTCTGGTTGAGAGTGTAATTGGTCGGGCTTGCCTAGCAATTGTGTTTGGCACCATCATGATTAGGAATGGGGTCGTGACACTCTCGACTCGGCCTCAAATGGCCCCGAATCTATCCAAAACCTGAATCATAACATCAATACATGTCAAAGGAATAAAGCTCATGCAAAAATTATCAAATTTAATCAAAATTCCCGAAATTGGCCAAACCTGACCCACGGGCCCATGTCTCGAAATTTGATAAAATCACATCTCTAGAATCCTTATCCTCCCACGAGTTTATACATACCAAAAACATCGAAATCATATCTCAAATTGTCCCACAAATTCCCCATTTGAACTCTCAAATTTCAAGCCCTAATTTCCCAATTTTTTACCCTTAATCTCTTCAATTTGAATGTTTAATCAACTGAAACTCACCATAGATACGAGTATTATGTTTAAAAATCTTACGTCAACAAGTTTCCCCTCGAATCCCTCTTCAAAACCCTCCAAAAGCTCTAATCTTGTCTCTAAAATGGTGGAAATGGGCAAAAATTCACGAAGGGTTTGGTTTATATCGTCTTCCCAGGCATTTCTATGCCCAGATCACGCTTCTACACACTGCATCTGCGCCCAGGCACCGCATCTATGGTCCTGCAGATGCGCCCAACACACTGCACCTGGGGTTCTTCTTTGTTGATATCCAATTTTTACCTATGTATTTTTTATAACACAAAATAACTTTAAAATGACATATGCATACATATATAAGTGTGCTCAAATATTTTACTATTTTTTCGTTAGTTTTTAAAGGTTTTTAAATCAATTTATTCCCCTATTTTATCCATAAAAATTCAGTAATTGTTTCCAAAATTATCATTTTGGTGTTTCACTTGTTGAACTTTTATATTTATGCTAAAATATGGCCAAGATGATTTTTTTCATATTTTGATAAATTTATTTAGTATTTTTTAAGCTAAAGTGCATATAATTGCAATATTAGCCCATTTTAGATTTAATTGTGTTTTATATTTACAAAATTAAGTCCTGTATTTTTTAATAGTTAATTATATGTTATAAATCATTTTAGTGCTTTCAATTTATTTCCAGAAATTAATTTATTACTTTTTTATAAATTAAATAGGGAAAATTTGCTATATAAATAGTGACCCAATTTCATATCAAGTATAACCTACACCCCAATTGGACCCAATTAAACCCCAACCCAATCCTAGTTAAACCGACCCAGACTCGAATCCCCGCCTACCTTTTCTAATCTTGACCGTTGATCTACTAGATCAACGGTCCATGTTATTACTTGCCTTTTTAACCTAAAGACCCCCAAAAACCCTACCCCATTCATTCATTTGCACCTCCTCTAATCCCTCATCTCACAAATTCTCTCTATAATACCACCCTAATCCACCCTAATCCATGGCCTTCTAGGGTCATCTGAGACCTATACCTGCCTTCAATAGCTCCTATGTGGTTGATTCTATGGTATCATGACCAGACCTTGAAGGGATTTGGTCCAGTACTTGCTCAATGACCTTTCTCTGGTCATCCCTGACCTTTTTCCAGCCAGCCATGGCCATTCAAGTCAGATCCTTGACTCTTCTAGTTAGATCGATAACTTTCAACGCCTTTCTTTTTTACTTTTGGGTTTTTTTGAAACCCTAATCTCTAAGACTTTTTCGATTCCTTTCAAATCTACCTTATATCTATGATTGCCATGAACTTTTTTTTAAGTGATTCTCGAAGTTTTTTTGACCTTTCTTTCAAAATGACTCATCACTTTCTTATTGGGGTTTCCTTCATGTTTTTCTTTTCAGAATCTCTTCTCTGATTTTAACATGTCTGTGATTTTTCTATGTCTTGCTCTTCTTGTTCTCCTATCTATGTTAGCATGTTGAAAACCCTAATTTTTTTTGGGTTCATTCGAGTTCTGAAGCTGTTCGTTAGATGTGTACTCATCTGGTTAAGTGCTTGTTTGACTTATTTGTTTTACCATCATTTAAAATTTATTGTTGCTGAAACCCTAGGTCTTTGGGTTCGAAATTTTTTATTTGAGTACTTGATTTGACTGAAAGTTTTGTTTTATACTCTTTTTTCTCTATGTGACTTATCTGATTTTTACTATCTATCAACTCAACTAAGGTTGAAAACCTAACTTTTTAAAAGGGGTCTCCACATCGGCTACTGTGAAACCTTTGCATGTTTATGATATTTTGTTCCTTCCCTATTGATTCAATGCAACTTGACCTCCTTGATTAATATGCTTCGAATGTTTGCTTTACTACTGAACTCTAGCTTACCCATGCTACTACTGCATGTTTTTTATTATCTCTTTTATCAATATGTTTGGCCTTGCATGTTTGATGACCCTGTTCACTTTATTTATATGCTGAATCCTCTTCTTTGATTGATCTTGGTCTTGTGACTAATTCCTAAAGTTTCGCTTTTTATGAACCCTGATTTTACTCGCCCGTTCAAAATTGATTACTTCTTTTCCATTTGTTGTAATATTTACCATGCTGAATCTATTCCAAAAATAAGTATATTTATGTACTTAGACCCAATTGCTCACTTAATATTTTTACTACTTCTTTTATAGCAATAATCAGGCTGTCGTTAAATTGATTTTCTTCCTTATTTGAATCTGTTAACATTGATTTTGACTATTGATTGTTTCCATATTTGTACTAAATTTTTCTTATTATCTTTTATTCACTCATTTTCAAAAGGCTATAAATACCCTGCACCCCACTTCTTTCAAACACATGAACACAAGGAACAAAAACATTTGAGTTTAGTCCACATACTTCACTAAAAAAAACTCTCTCTTTCCTCTATTACTACTTGTGTTGCTGCCTTCTCTAGCTGGCTGAAAGCCAAGGCTAGGCTGTGGGAAATTTGCCTACTTTTTCTTTTCTGCATTTGCTTCTTTACTGGTATGTTCTAATTAATTTTCTAGCATCAACAACAACATGGTTCTTTACTATTTCCTTTACTCTTGCATGTTTCTTGCTAGTGTTTAATAAAGTTCCATTACTAAGCATGCTGTAATCTGCCCCCTTTCTCTCCTGGATCAATATTTCATTATGTATGCACTCTATCAGTCACTTATTATGATTTATGAATCCCAGACTCCCATATTCCCTATGTATTTGTATTCTTTGGCTGGTTCATGGGCATGCTAGCACTATCTATTGTTGTGCATGTCCAAACCTGGCCCTTCCTAGGGTTATATTCTCCTTACAATGAATTCCCAAACCCCTAACCCCCTTTGTCTAAAAATAGTGATTCTGTGTAATGTTAGCTTTACTACAACTATTTTCCAATCACTTTTACCCCTCCCTATTCCCCACTCAGCTTTAAATTTCTGTCCCTGCACTTCCACTATACTCTTAGACTTAGGTTCTGTCCTTCTTGTGTAAGCCTTGCATTGGGACCCATGAGCTCCCTTTGAACTTGGACACATAAGAGCTGGCCCTTCCATACTGCACTTATCTCTATCGGGTTATGCAAACTTGGGTGTAAGTAGTGCCCGGGCTCCCTTGAGACCCATAGGGAACTTTGACGCACACAGGTCTGAGAAAGGATTTGAAACAAGTGGCATATGAAGTGTTTCGTTCCATAACTCAAAGAGGAACACATAATCAAGCTTTCTATAGTTGTAACTTCTTCTGTTACATATTTTTCGATGTAATTCAACAGTTTGTCTTGTAATAATTTTTAATAAACACTCGAGTTGGCTAGTGAAAAAGGGCTGGGTAATCGTGCATGGTTAACTATTAGAAGGGTAGAAAATATGCCTATAGGATGTGTTATTTGATTGATCAACTCGGTATTTAGAGAACATGCCTATAGGACTTGCCTTCTATATGATTAATTCAGCATTTAGATAAGATGCGTATTGGACCATTTTTTCACGACCCCAATCCCGGTCGTGATGGCACCCAACCGTACAGCTAGGAAAGCCTGACCATTCATCACTCACTTACCCAATCTGATAACTTATTAATGACAATTTAAGGGAATTAACAGTTTAAAAATGATAAGCCGATGTTTATAATAAAACAATAAGGATTAGACTGAAATATCTGAAGAAACGCTCCCAACAGTATATGGGTTCACAAGTCTAGAGCATTTAACAACGGAGTAACAAATATCTGAAAATACGTAACTCTGGAATGCGGAATAAAACTAAAACAAAGGGAGAAGACGGGTCCTGCGAACGTCAGGTAGCTACCTCGACAACTCTAATATAACTCTGGAAGACAGTGACTGCTCAGCTAATCCTCTGGAACACCTGAATCTGCACACATGGTGCAGGGAGTAAAGTGAGTACTTCCAACTCAGTGGTAATAGATATATATAATGGCTGAAAGTAAGAAATCCCGAAATACCACAATGTAAAGCTGAAACTATCCTCTTAGCACATTTAACAATAAGCAACAATAAATCAATGACAGATAGATATCAATGTATGAATGCAATGCAATGCACATGACCGCTGCGGTGTACAGCCCAATCCATTGGGTACCCGCTCTTACTGTAGGGGTTCAGACTCCGGAGGGGCTCCTACAGCCCAAGCGCAATGACATAGTAGCATTCAGTGCGGCGTGCAGCCCGGTCCACAATCAGTCCAAATATATATATATGCAAGCAAGCCACACGGGCACAATCAATTACCATTTTCAGTTCCATTTAACAGGTATTATAATTTAAGTGATTAAAACCTTAGAAGATTTCTACTCATTTTTAGACAATATTCAACTCAGGACTGATATCATGGGAACATGCTCAATATCTTGGAAGCAGTGATAATAATGCCTAAGGGATCCAAATTGTTGGCTCACAGCCCAAACATGCTCATAGCAATCCAAGTAGGATGTACACTTGCCAATTTCTAGGCATATAACACAGTATAGACATTTCTCGGACGAACTAAGCCATAGTCCCGTCCACAAATGACCCTGCAATACAGTGTCACAATGTGAGATACCGGGGTTTCAAACCCTCATGTCATCATCTACATCTATTACTCACCTCAAACCGGCCGTAGACTAGTCCGCAATGCCCTTTCCTCTTGAATCGACCATCTCGCACGTCGAATCTAGTCAAAACCACAACAAATACATTACTATATGCTAAAGAAACATAACCTAATCGAAATTACTTGAAAAATACTAAAAATAACGAAGTTGGCAAAACCCGAGCCCCGGGCCTACTTCTCAAAAAATTCCAAAATTTAAATCACTGGGTTCCTCGTCTCGCCACGAGTCTATACATATCAAATTTACAAAAATCGGAGTTCGTTTGCCATTCCAAACTCATATTTAAACTCTCTTGAGTTTTCAAGCCCTAACCTCCATTTTTAATCTTTAAATCCTTGAAATTCAATGATTAATCAATGTTTTCACACCAAAATAACATATTCCGAGGCCAATAGTTCTTACCTGATGAAGCACCTTCGATTCCTCCTCAAAATCGCCTAAGAACAGCCCTAGTCGAAGTCCAAAATATTTTCTTAACTTCTGAAAATCGCGAACACTGTTCATTAAACAAAGGCCCGATATCCGCTTTTGCGGTCATTTAACCGCACCTGCAGTACCGCTTCTGCGCCACAATGGACCGCTTTTGCGGTCTCACTTAAAGTTTCAGGGGACCGCTTCTGTGGTGAATTATCTGCTTGAGCGGAACCGCTAAGCGACCATTAGTCCGCTTATGCAAAATTTCCCTGGGCCATGCCTGACCGCTTATGCGGCCATCCCACCGTATCTGCAGAACCGCTTCTGCGGTTCCTTTCCCGCAGATGCGGAAACAACAGAAAGCAGAAGTTTCAGACCTGCAACATCTTCCAAAATTCCCGTTTAACCACCCGAAATCACACCGAGGCCCCTGGACCTCAACCAAAAACACCAACACATCCTATAACCTTATTCAAACTTGTTCCAATCCTCAACACACGTTAAACAACGCTAAAACCAGTAAATACATCGGATTCGAGCCTAGTTTTCATCAAAACTTCCGAAATGCGCATTCAATCAAAAACCCGACCAAACGATGTCCGAATGACCTGAAAATTTGCAGACATATCAAAAATCACCTAACGGAGCTACTACAACTCTCGAAATTCCATTCCGACCCTCGGATCAAAATCTCACCTACCCACCGGAATTCGCCAAAATTAAACTTAGCCAATTCAAGCCTAATTCTACACCGGACCTCCAAATTCAATTCCGATTGCACTCCTAAGTCACAAATCATCACTCGAAGCTAGTCGAATTATCGGAAAACCATTCCGAGCCCTCTAACTCCTAAGTCAACATCCGATTGACTTTTTAAAACTAACTTTCTTTTAAAGAGACTAATTGTCTCATTTCTAACCGAACTCTATCCGAATTACTTCAAATTCGCCAACCACCTATAATAAAACATATAGAAGCATAAAATGGGGAAAACGGGGCGGTAACTCACGTGACAACGAGCCGGGTCATCACATCTTCCCCAACTAAAACAAACGCTCGTCCTCGGGCGAGTCAAGAAACATACCTGGTGTCTCAAATAAGTGAGGTTATCTGGTCCGCATCTCTTGCTCGGTCACCCAAGTGGCCTCCTTTATGGGCCGACCTCTCCACTGCACCTTCACCGAAGCTATGTCCTTTGATCTCAACTTTTGAACCTGACGACCCAAAATAGCCACTGCCTCTACATCGTAGGTCAAGTCCTCATCCAACTGGATCGTGCTGAAGTCTAACACATGAGACGGATCCCCAACATACTTCCGGAGCATAGAAACATGGAACACCGGGTGAACTTCCAACAATCTGGGTGGCAAAGCAAGCATATAGGCCACCTCCCCAATCCTCCTAAGTATCTCAAAAGGTCCAATGAACCGTGGACTCAGCTTCCCTTTCTTTCCAAACCTCATAACGCCTTTAGTAGGCGAAACCTTCAACAAGACCTTCTCACCCATAGAATAAGATACAACTCGAACCTTCCGATCCGCATAACTCTTCTGACACGACTGGGCTGTTCGAAGTCTCTCCTGGATCACTTTCACCTTCTCTAAGGCATCCTGAACTAACTCTGTCCCCAATAGTGTAGCCTCGCCAGGCTCAAACTAACCAACCGGAGATCTACACCGTCTCCCATATAAGGCCTCATACGGTGCCATCTGAATGCTGGACTGATAGCTGTTGTTGTAAGAAAACTCTGCAAGAGGCAAGTAATCAGCCCAAGAACATTCAAAGTTAATAACATAGGCACGCAACATGTCCTCCAATATCTGAATACTACGCTCGGACTGCCCGTCCGTCTGAGGATGAAACGCTGTGCTCGACTCTACCTGTGAACCCAACTCTCGCTGAAAATTCCTCCAGAATTGAGAGGTAAACTGAGTACACCTATCTGATATAATAGAAACGGGGACCCATGCAACCGTACAATCTCCCGGATAAAAATCTCCGCTAACCGCTCCGAAGAATAGGTGGTACATACCAAAATGAAGTGCGCGGACTTGGTTAGCCCATCCACAATCACCCAAACTGAATCAAACTTCCTCGTTGTCCGAGGGAGACCACTCACGAAATCCATAGTGATCCTCTCCCATTTCCATTCGGGAATATCCATGCGCTGAAGCATACCACCAGGTCTCTGATGCTCATACTTGACCTGCTGAAAGTTGAGGAACCGAGCTACATGACTCACAATGTCCTTCTTCATTCTTCTCCACCAGTAATGCTGCCCCAAATCCTGGTACATCTTCGCGGCACCTGGATGAATAGAATATCGCGAACTATGTGCCTCCTCTAATATTAACTCTCGGAGCCCATCCATATTGGGCACGCAAATCCGGTCCTGCATCCGCAACACACCATCACTATCAATAGTCACATCCCTGGCATCCTCATGCTGAACTATATCCTTATGTGGATCATCATACTGATGCTCTCTAATGTCATTATACAAGGAAGACCGAGATACCAAACAAGCCAACACCCAACTGGGCTCAGAAATATCTAAATTTACCATCCGATTGGCCAAGGCCTGAACATCAATTGCAAAGGGCCTCTCCCCAACTGGTACCCATACTGATTGCCTTTCGGCTCAAAGCATCAACAACTATATTGGCCTTTCCCAGATAATACAAAATGGTGATATGATAGTCCTTCAGTAACTCAAGCCATCTCTGTTGCCTCAAATTAATATCCTTTTGCTTAAATAAGTGCTGAAGACTGCGATGGTCAGTGAACATCTCACAAGATACGCCATAAAGATAGTGCCTCCAAATCTTCAAGGCATGAACTATAGCAGCCAACTCTAAGTCATGAATAGGGTAGTTCTTCTCATGGGGCTTTAACTGACGAGAAGCATAAGCAATAACTCTACCCTCCTGCATTAATACACAACCAATCCCAACTCTCGAAGCATCACAATACACCGTGTAAGAACCTGAAGCTGATGGCAATACTAGTACCGGAGCTGTGGTCAAAGCTGACTTGAGCTTCTGGAAGCTTTCCTCGCACTCTTTCGACCACACAAATGGAGCATTCTTCCGCGTCAACTTCGTCAAAAGCAAATCAATAGATGAAAAACCCTGAACGAACCTGCGGTAATAACCCGCCAAACCGAGGAAACTCCGAATCTCAGTAGCTGAGGAAGGCGTGGGCCAACTCTGCACCACCTCAATCTTCTTTGGATCAACCTGAATACCATCACTGGACACCACGTGTCCCAGAAAAGTCATGGAACTAAGCCAGAACTCACATTTGGAGAACTTTGCATAAAACTTCTCTTCTTTCAATCTCTACAGTGCCATCCTCAAGTGCTGCGCGTGCTCCTCCTGGCTACACGAGTACACCCGAATATCTTCAATAAACATGATAACAAATGAATCCAAATACAGTCGAAATACACTGTTTATCAAGTGCATGAACGCAGTTGGGGCATTAGTCAGCCCAAATAACATAACCAAAAACTCATAGTGCCCATATCTCGTCCTGAAAGCCGTTTTCATAATGTCTGAATCCCTAATATTCAGCTGGTGATAGACTGATCGGAGATCAATCTTACAGAATAACTTTGCTCCCTGAAGCTGATCAAACAAATCCTCAATATGGGGTCGTGGGTACTTGCTCTTCACTGTCACCTTGTTCAACTGTTTGTAATCAATGCACATTCTCATTGTGCCATCATTCTTCTTTATAAATAAGACCAGTGCACCGCACGGTGACACACTCGGGCGAATGAACCCCATTTTTAGGAGTTCCTAAAGCTGCTCTTTCAATTCCTTTAACTCTACTGGTGCCATACGATAGGGAGGAATAAAGATGGGCTAAGTGCCCGGCACCAGATCAATACCGAAATCAATGTCCTTGTCCGGTGGCATGCCCGGCAGGTCTGCTGGAAACACATCTGGAAACTCTCTCACAACGGGCACAAAATCAATACTAGGAGTCTCAGCTTCGATATGTCTCACAAATGCTAAATATGATAGACATCCTTTCCCAACCATTCGATGTGCCCTTAAGAAGGAAATCACCCTGCTGGGAACATAATCGGTCGAACCTCGCTACTCAATTCTCGGAATACCCGGAATAGCCAACGTAACTGTCATGGCATGATAGTCCAAAATAGCATGGTACGGAGATAGACAATCCATACCCAGAATCACATCAAAGTCTACCATACCCAACAATAACAAATCAACTCGGGTCTCCAGACCCCCAAAAGTAACAAGACAAGATCGATATACGTGATCCGCAATAATAGTCTCGCCCATCGGGGTAGATACATGCACAGGCAAGGCAAGACAACCACGGGTCGCACCCAAATGATGAGCAAAATATGAAGATACATAGGAATAGGTAGAACCGAGATCAAATAAGATAGAAGCATCCCCTGTGGCAAACTGAGATAATACCTATGATAACGGCATTGGATGCAATGGTGTCCTTCCTAACTGAAAGAGCATATAATCGAGCCTGACCACCGCTAGTCCGGTCTTTACCCTTGGGGCGACCTCTGGCTACCTATCCCCCACTCCTAGCTGGCTGGGTGGGTGCTGAAGAAACAGGAGCAGAAGATGAGGGTCCCTCTGTTGGGACTGTCTACCACGGAGCCGAGGACACTGTCTCCTCATATGACCCAACTCACCACACTTGTAGCAACGACCTGGAGCTGAAGAAGGGGACTGAAGGGAACCCCTCGCTACATATGAACTCTGAGCTGAAGAAGCAGGAGTAGTACTTTTAGCTAGAAGGGCACTAAGTAAAGACTGGCCCTGCTGATAACCTTGGTGACCACGGCCTAAAGAAGCCTCACTGGACTCTGTGCGACCTGACTGAGGAGATCTGAAGGAACAACCTCTGCTATGCTGGAACCGGGCCCTAGACAGAGTACCGCTGAAGTTACCTAAACCTCGAGGCCTCTTGGACTCCCTTTCCTCACGCTCCCGATGACGGTTTGTCTCAATCTGACGAGCCATATCAAATACCTCCTCAAGCAAGGCGGCCACAACCCTCTCTCTAGTCATCAAAATACGAATGGGATAGTTGAGGCCATCCACGAACCTCTTAATCCTCTCCCGATCAGTCGGGATCATCCAAGTAGCATGCCGAGCTAGATGCGTAAACCTTAACTCATACTGGGTTACAGTCATGTCCCCCTTAACCAACCACTCAAACTGACGACGTAGCTCCTCCCTGCGAGACTGCGGTACATACTTCTCCAGAAAAAGAGTGGAGTCCTGCTGCCAAGTAAGAGGCGCTGCTCCAATAGGCCTACGCCTCTCAAACTCCTCCCACAAAGTAAATCCAGGCCTTGAGAACTGGAAAGTCGTAAAAGCTACTTCACTCGACTCCAATATCCCTGTAGTGTGAAGCATACGCTGACACTTGTCCAGAAATCCCTGGGCATCCTCGCCCTCTGTACCACTCAACGTCGGAGGCTGGAGCATGCCAAACCTCTCTAGTCGACGCTGCTCGTCATCTGGCATAGCCGGAACCACAAAATCTGGAGCTTTTGCGACTGGCGCAACTGGGGCAACTGGTGCAACTGGTGCAATTGGGGCAACTGGAGCAACTGGTGCAACTAGGGTAACTCCCGGTGTCTGAAATTCCTAGACACCATGCTCGGGTGTGCGAGCAGCGGGGGTTTGCTGACTACCCCCGGTCTGAGAAGTAGTTGCTGCAGTAGTGGTTGATACGGCCTGAGCCAGGCCAGTGCAGGCGGATAAGATCTGAGCCAAAGCCTCATGAAGACCAGGAATCACAATGGGCACTACCGGTGCCTGAACAGGTGCTGCTGGAGCATCTACAACTGGAGGCTGGTCCTGAACCTGGGCAGCTGGTGGGTCTGCAGGTGCTGCCCCTACTGGTCCGCCTCGACCACTACCACAACCGCGTCCATGGCCTGTAGCAGGTGGTACTGGTAGTCGTATACCACGTCCGGTAGCATAAGTTCTCGCTATCTACGAGAGAATAGAATACAGAAATTTAGTTCTCGGACCAACAAAATCGCACGACAAGAATTTCAAGAAGGTGAAGTATTTCCTAAAGGTTCTGTAGCCTCCCTAGGATCGATACGGACGTCTGCGTACCGATCCGCGAGACTCTACTAACCGGCTCATGACTCGTAAGGACTAGAAACCTAGGCTCTGATACCAACTTGTCACGACCCCAATCCTGGTCGTGATGGCGCCCAACCATACAGCTAGGCAAGCCTGACCATTTATCACTCACTAACCCAATCTGATAACTTATTAATGACAATTTCAGGGAATAATCAGTTTAAAAATAATAAGCTGATGTTCATGATAAAACAATACGGAACAGACTGAAATATCTGAAGAAACACTCCCAACAGAATCTGCGGTAAAAAATCTAGAGCCTCAAACAACGGAGTAACAAATATCTAAAAATATGCGAGTCTGGAATGCAGAACAAAACTAAAATAAAGGGTAGAAATTGGGTCCTGCGAACGTCAGGCAGCTCGACAACTCTGATACAACTCTGGAAGATGGGGACTGCTCTGCTAAGACTCCAGAACACCTGAATTTGCACACATGGTGCAGGGAGTAAAGTGAGTACTTCCAACTCAGTGGTAATAGACATATATAATGGCTGAAAGTAAGAAATCCCGAAATACCACAATGTAAAGCTGAAACTATCCTCTAAGCACATGTAGCAATAAGTAACAATAAATCAATGACAGACAGATATCAATGTATGAATGCAATTATATGGCCGCTACGGCGTACAGCCCGATCCATTGGGTACCTGCGCTCACTGTGGGGGTTCATACTCTGAAGGGGCTCCTGCAGCCCAAGCGCAATGACATAGTAGTATTCGCTGCGGCGTGCAGCCCAGTCCACAATCAGTCCATATATATATATATATATATATATATGCAAGCAAGCCACACGAGCACAATCAATTACTATTTTCAGTTCCATTTAACAGGTATTATAATTTAAGTGATTAAAGCCTTAGAAGATTTCTACTCATTTCTAGACAATATTCAACTCAGGACTGATATCATGGGAACATGCTCAATATCTTGGAAGCAGTGATAATAATCCCTAAGGGATCCAAATAGTTGGCTCCCAACCCAAATATGCACATAACAATCCAAGTAGGATGTATTCTAGCCAATTTCTAGGCATATAACACAGTATAGACATTTCTCGAACGAACTAAGCCATAGTCCCGGCCACGAAAGACCCCACACTCACCGTAGAGTACGTGTCTCACCTCAATACAGCGTCACAATGTGAGATATCGGGGTTTCAAACCCTCAAGTCATCATCTACATCTATTACTCATCTCAAACCGGCCATAGACTAGTCCGCAATGCTCTTTCCTCTTGAATTGACCTCCTCGCGCGTCGAATCTAGTCAAAACCACAACGAATACATTACTATATGCTAAAGAAACATAACCCAATCGAAATTACTCGAAAAATACTAAAAATCAAGAAGTTGGCAAAACCCGAGCCCTGGGCCCACTTCTCAAAAAATTCCGAAATTTACATCAGTGGGTTCCTCGTCTCGTCACGAGTCTAAAAATATCAAATTTACAAAAATCGGAGTTCGTTTGCCCCTCCAAACCATATTTAAACTCTCTTGAGTTTTCAAGCCCTAACCTCCATTTTTAACCTTTAAATCCTTGAAATTCAGTGATTAATCAATGCTTTCACACCAAAATAACATATTCGGAGGCCAATAGTTCTTACCTGATGAAGCACCTGCGATTCCTCCTCAAAATTGCCCAAGAACAGCCCTAGTCGAAGTCCCAAATATTTTCTTAACTTCTGAAAATCGCGAACACTGTTCATTAAACACAGGCCCGATTTCCGCTTCTGCGGTCATTTAACCGCACGTGCGGTACCGCTTTCACGACACAATGGAGCGCTTATGCGGTCTCACTTAAAATTTCGAGGGACCGCTTCTGAGGTGAAATATCCGCTTAAGCGGAACCGCTGAAGCGACCATTAGTCCGCTTATGCGGAATTTCCCTGGGCCACACCTAACCGCTTATGCGGCCATCCCACCGCATCTGCGAAACCACTTCTGCAGTTCCTTTTCAGCAGATGCGGAAACAACAGAAAGCAGATGTTTCAGACCTACAACATCTTCCAAAATTCCCGTTTAACCACCTGAAATCACACCGAGGCCCCCGGGACCTCAACCAAAAACACCAACATATCCTATAACCTTATTCAAACTTGTTCCAATCCTCAAAACACGTTAAACAATGCTAAAACCAATAAATACATCGGATTCGAGCCTAGTTTTCATCAAAACTTCCGAAATGTGCATTCAATCAAAAACCCGGCCAAACGATGTCCGAATGACCTAAAAATTTGCAAACATATCCAAAGTCACCTAACGGAGCTACCGCAACTCTCAGAATTCCATTCCAACCCTTGGATCAAAATCTCACCTACCCACCGGAATTCACCAAAATTCAACTTAGCCAATTCAAGCCTAATTCTACACCGGACCTCTAAATTCAATTCTGATTGCGCTCCTAAGTCATAAATCATCAACCGAAACTAGTAGAATCATCGGAAATCCATTCCGAGCCCTCTAACTCCTAAGTCAATATCCAGTTGACTTTTCCAAACTAACTTTCTTTTAAAGAGACTAATTGTCTCATTTCTAACCGAAATCTATCCGAATTACTTCAAATTCACCAACCACCTATAATAAAACATATAGAAGCATAAAACGGGGAAAATGGGGCGGTAACTCACGTGACAACGGGCCGGGTCATTACACTCTTTTAATCTACATGTTTAACTCTACATTTAGAGAACCTGTCTATATGACTTGTTTTCTGTATGTTTTAAATTCTGCATTTAGATAATCTGTCTATAGGACTTTTAGTCTGCATGTTTAGTTTCGCATTTCATAGAACATGTCTATGGGATTCGTCTTAAATTCCGCATGTTTATTATCACACTTAGACACAATACTCTTATGATCTAATTGATTACAATTTGGCATCATGTCTAACATATTAAAATCAGTACCCGTTCAACTAGATATCATGTCTATAGGAATTAAAATCAGCAATAACAGATACCAGTGTCTATAGAATCTGAAGCTAGTCTAGTCTAAAATCAGTTCAATTAATACTGTTATGAACTATGCCTTTTGAAACAACTCTCTCTCCTCTTATTAACATGATTTCACAAGCATGCCTATAGGATTTTATATTACTCATTTTTAAATTCTTATTGATTTGCCATATTCTGAATCAGTAATAGCCATCATGTTTATAAGATCTCAACCAAACTCCTAGGCAAGCCTTAGGTGATAACGACAATAAAACTAAACTCGCCTCTGTTAATTAGCAATTATTACAACTAGCAGGCAGGCCTGGTTCGGACTTCTTATTTGAGTTATGTAATAAATTGGCCCGCTTCAACTATTAAACTCCCCTTCCTTAGTACTTTAGATCTAGACATTAATTGAGCTTAAGTCATGCTATTTATGTGCTTTTCTTGAGAAGTTATACATGAGCCTTTAGTTGTATACATTTTCCCCCCTTAATGTGCAGTCCTATGTATTTTGTATGTCGCCTCAGCTTTTTCACGTCTTGAAACCTAAAAGTCAGCCTAATATCCCTCCTTTTTAGGAATAGCAGTCCTAAGTTCCTCCGGGACTGATAGGAATAGGATGAGTAATAATATGCAATAGTGGTCAAGATGAATCCGCGCTTTAATACCATGATGGGTTTTGAAGGGTAGATATGGATATGATGACCAGTGCACCAATGCCATGTGTAGCCCCTCTTTAGAGGAGTGATTACCGGGTATTGCATTGATATGATCCATATTATAAATAAACCTAGGACCCCCTTTATATTCGTTAGAATGCTTATATATAACTCTATCAAACTTTGTTCTGCTTTTATCAATGTCGAACACTTGTATATTAAAATCCCCTCTTATTTTAGCCTTATTTGTTTGCTTGTTAATTGTACAAATTCACAAAGAACTATCTGGCAGGGAACCACACTAGTGGATCCTGAGGGGTGCCTAACACCTTCCCTCGGGATAATTTCAAGCCTTTATCCTTTCTCTGGTTATCAAACAAACTTAGAAGCGAACCTTATAGGTGTCCTAATGCACATTAAATTATTAGGTGGCGACTCTTCAAATGCAAAAATCCAGTTCCCAAAAAGAATGACATGTCCTATACCCAAAAATGTCATAAACCCGATTTTCTGATGCAAAGAGGGAAAAAGGGGGGCACGATAACATAGTGACTCTGCTGGGGATATTAGGCTTTTACCATTTCAGATTATTCTTATGAATTTGTACCTTCCCTTTATATGGAATTACTTGTTTAAATTTCTTTTAAGCATTTAATTTCTTTTCAAAGGAAAAACTGACTTATCTTCTTCGTTTCTTTCCTTTATTACTGATTCAAATTATAGAACTGATGTATTTACTACTTTGTTAACATGCAAATACGTGCCAACATGCTTTTAATTATTTCATAATCATGCTTAGCATCATATTTCACTCGTGCCAAATAAATACCATAGCAATTTTTATAATGAGTGGTTACACTCTTCCTATATTATTACCCCCTTAAATTAGAAAAGAATATTTGCAGTACAACCAGTTGATTAGCGGTGCAGTCGACGATTCTGTTCCTTCCACCTTGAGTTGTCCGCTCAAGAGTACCAGTCTAAGACCCCAAAGGAACCTTACTCTATTCAAATTACACATGCATCATGGTCAAATCTAGCCGGGTCAGTTATGTTGTCCACATAATGATCCTTTAAGATAGCCTTGTCCAAAGTCCACTGAGTTTTCATAAACCCAAACGGACATCACCAAGTTCTGTGCATTTATTTGGAGAACTAAATGCTTCATGCTAATTGTTGGTATTAAATAGTTGAGTCTGTTGGGGGTAAGAGCCTAAACTTATTTGTCGTGCAAGAGGAGATAGGAGGATTGGCTGATATACTCTGGGATACTCCGAGTCTGCTGATGCTTGAGAACTGTAAATGCCAGGGTTTCCTAAAAATGATGGGTTTAAAGAAGAATCCAGAGTTGACATGTCTGAAAGAATCCTACATCCCTTTCGACTATTTGAATGAAAGGTGCAGTCACAACAAATACTATCGGACCTACCCTGACGAGTTTCCCATCACATCCTAGGGGCACATCCATCGAAGGGTCTTCGTTTTCATGTTTTCTTTCTTAGGGTTAATTGTATTTCAATGAAGAAAGCAAGGATCCACACCAGGCTGGCCATGGTAACCAAGACCTTTATGGAGGGGATTAGTGGGTAGCTATTCAGCATCGTGCCCATGATCATTTCGGACATATACCGAGCCTTGGAGAAGTGTCAATGAGGAGCGAAACACTTCGAAGGCTTAAATTTATTACTCTAGCTATGGCTCCTGGAGCATCTTCAAATGGGTGAATACCGAAATGAGATTTAGCGAAAGGACTGGGATGATCACGTCGCTTTCATCTAAAGCGAATGAATTACATGCCCAATATGTTCTCTCAACCAGAAGATGCCAAAGGATGGGTAGAACTATTTGATAACCTAACAGAAGAACAGGTTCAATGGATGTTCGAGTGGTTTCCAACCGAGGAATTCATCGCCCGATCCAGAGATGCACCTTTTCTGATACTAATCAGTCTGAGGGGAATATGTCCTTACTTCCCTCTCCGAGTGCTGAGACAAGCGGGTAGAAAGCAGGTTATAGCTAGGGTCGACAAGATGAGTCATTTCCGGGCTGACTTCCAAATTATGATAGTCATTACATGTGGCAGGCTCAACATATGTGGCACTGCAAGATCATAACAGGGAGAGATACCATCAAGCCAGACATGTGTCATACTGGTTGCGATCTTTTCTACTCAGGTTGGTTGGAAGACAATCATGATAGTCTGGCCAGCCATTGTTTTCCCAAGGTCACATAATTATAGATGAAAGGGTCGAGGCATAGGTAAATACAAGCAACTGCACAAAAGAATCCGAGAGTGCGAAAGTGAACACCAAAAAATACAAGAGTCCAACTAGAAGCTAATTGAGGAACAAAAGGACATGGCTGCAGTGCCAATAAGTGACTGGGATACATAGAGCGAGGCATAGTAGAGTTGAAGAGAAATCTTCTCAAGAGGCTTGAAGACTGCCAAAATGCTGACGGAATCGAAGGCGGCTATCTAGCCAAGGCCTACCTATTGCTGAGACTTCGCGAGCTGGGAAAGTTGTTTGATAGAGCCAGGGATGCCGAATCTAGGGAAGGTCCTTCTAGGGCTATGTAGATAGGCATTTTTCTTTTCGCTTTATAAAATATAATAGGGCTAATGGACATTACTGATTTCCATGTCTTGTTTATTTGGGATCCGTCTATTTTTTATCAATAAAATCAGGCATTTAGCATTTTAAGTTCTCCAAATCAATTTGTCGCTAGGCCTACCTCGGGCACAACGAGCCCCCC
>MU750197.1:0-59240 GCA_026770625.1 Nicotiana glauca | reverse complement strand
CCCCCCCCAAATTAGGACATGCTGTATATTCCAGCACTATGTGTTTAAATATTACAATACTTTTTATGATCCTCACTAACTTTGTCACCTTTTTGTTTTATTTTTTGTTTTGTTATTCCCCTCCCCAAAGGTTAGTTCGAGCATTCTGGCAACATCATCTTATTCTACAAGATCCAAGGGTCTTCCACCCACTCCTTCTCTAAGTCCTGCTAAGAATAAGAACAAAGGCAAAATGGAAGATTTGAACATCAGAAAGCAGAATACAACAGGAGAGGCCATTGATGGAGATGGTATTCGGGTTCCCAATGAAAATGTGTCACAACTAGAGCAGAAATTCTTGAAGTTTCAAAAAGAGCTTGATCAGGTTCGGAATATAGCCAACCTATCCTTCTCCGTCAGCACCCCAGACACCATCTTCCCCAACGTTCAAAATCCCACACCTCCACAAAAGTAACAAAATTATCCCACTGTTCCAATAAATAACCAATGCAACACTTGCAATACTCCAAAAAACAATCCATTAATTATCCCCGAACCACAAAATTCGGCAAATGACCATTTCCACGCCCACACACCAGGCCACCACAACAATCCCATCTACGTCGAGACCATGCCACAATCCGCGCCACTTCTGATGAAAAGGATCTGCTCATCAAAAACCAGGTTGAAGAGCTTAAAAAATTAACCAGCCGAATCCAAGGCATGGAAGGAAGTAAAGGGATCGAAGGGTCGAACTATGAATATCTCTGCATACAACCAGATGTTGAACTACCAGAGGGGTACAAAATTCCATGTTCGAGATGTTTGACAGTACAGGTGATCCAAGTGTCCATCTGAGAACATACTGCGACAAGATTGTTGGGGTAGGAAAGGACGAAAGGATCTGCATGAAACTATTCATGAGGAGTCTGAAAGGAGATGCACTATCCTGGTACATCAGCCAAGATCCTAAGAAATGGTCAAGCTGGGTAGGCATGGCCCCTGATATCATGGACAAGTTTAGGTTTAACACAGATAATGCTCTAGATGTATTCTATATTCGGAATTTGAAGAAGAAGCCTACAGAAACGTTTCGCAAGTACGCTACTCGCTAGAGGTCTGAATCTGCTAAGGTCAGACCTGCCTTAGAGGAGGAATAGATGAACAAATTCTTTGTCCGGGCTCAGGACCCGTAGCATTATGAATGACTAATGATGATTGAAAATGATAAGTTATGTGACATTATCAAGACAGAGGAATGAATTGAAGAAGGTATCAAAAATGGTATAATTACAAACTTCGAGTCCTTCCAAGCTACAAATAAGGCCTTGTAGTCTGGTAGTGTGTCTAAAAAGAGGGACATATGCGATGTGATGGTTGCATAAAGGACCAAGTCTCCTATAAAACACCAAACCTACCAAACACGTCCACTCATATATCAGTCAGCACCGAACTACCAAGCTCCACCACCAACTTATCAATCACTTCCACCTCCCACATATCAGCCTACCTCGCCCAGATATTCCCAACTCGCACATGTCTACCAAACATACAATGACCAACCATCTCATTTCAAATCACCCTCCTCCCACCAAACTTTCCCTAGGCCTCGACCTAATTTTGATAGGAGGCCTCCAAAATAATGCACAGCCATCACCGAACCCATTTATCAGCTATATGAGAGACTCAAAACCGCAGGTTATGTCACCCCCATTCCTACTGCAACCCCTGAGAATCCTTCTCAATGGGTTAACCCAAACAAATCTGCATACCACTCCGGCTTGAAGGGACATACCATCAATGAATCTTGCTCTTTAAAAGACAAGATATAATCCCTAATTGATAACAAAGTCATTGTAGCAAAGGAAGCCACACTGAACATCCGCAACAACCACCTACCAGACCATAAAGGTGGCGGTATTCACATGATTGAAGTAAATGATTAGGATCCTAAGGGATTCATCGGGTTGATTGTGGAAGGCAATGATCCAAAGAAGCCATCAGTTACTCTTAACCCCATCATAGTCCAGATTCAACGGTCTGAGGTTACTGAGATAGATGTGTCTATCCCTCTTGAGTTTGAAGCAGCGCCATCAACAAAAGCAGCAGTACCATTTGAGATTACAGTTTTACCACCCAAAGAACATGTCTCATTCGAAGAAAAGGTGGCCGCATCGATTCTAGTGGCGATGACTACCATGTCGTCATTCCATATAAAAGATAAACCTTAGGATTATACAGCCGAGAAAAGGAGGAAAGGCAAAGTCAGGTTCAAAGAGACTATTGCAGCGCAAGGTATGACAAGAATTAGAAGAGTCTATACCTAGGAACACTTAGCCGAGTCGAGCAAAAAGGCTTCCAACTGGCCACTCATTATTGAAAAAGTTCTAGATGACCTTTGGAGGAAGATATAGGCCAAGGAGTATTCGGTCATCAACCAGCAAAACAAAACACCAACACATTTATCCATGCTCTAATTGCTGCAGAATTCCAAAGCACACAAAAACGCTCTATTGAAGGTGCTAAGTAAAGCTTACGTGCCAAATAATATCACCGGCAGGGAAAGGGCTAATATGGTGGGACAAGTATTACAAAGCCATAAAATCACCTTTTATGAGGACGGGCTACCGCCCGAAGAGTTAGGTTACAACAAAGCCTTATATATCACTGTGCAATACGAAAACTACTTCGTTACTAGGATCGTGATCGATGGGGGTTCCAGACGTAATATATGTCCATAAATAACACTCAAGAAGCTGGGTAAAGGACTGCATGAGATAAAAGAAGTAGCAATCAATGTGAATGCTTTTGACAGATCTTAGAGGACCACCATCAGTAAGATAGCCTGTGTGTACAGATGGAACCAACCTAGTTCGAGGTCGACTTTTAAGTGATAGATGTGCCAGTATCCTACAATGTGCTGCTAGGGTGACCCTGGATTCGTACTATGGGGGCTGTAGCTTCAATGCTGCATCAGGATGTAAAGTTTGAATAGAATCACCAGGAAGTGATCATTCACGATTACGGCAACAATCCTATATACAGTCGCTAGACCATTCCGGCGATAGGGGGAAGAAGAAAGCTATAGGGAGAGGCCTACCATCATATTGAACGGGTAAATGCTGTTGACAAAGATAAAAGGTGGGATAACAAAATCGAAAGTATACTAAATTGGAGTGGGTACGAACCTGGCAAGGAGCTCGGCAAAAACCTCCAAGGAATTACTAAACCCATAAAACTCAGAAACACGACATTACTTTCGGTCTGGGATATGAGTAAACCTTGAAAGAATTCAACAACATGTCGCCACCATGGCGCGGTCCTTACTATCCACTTGTGCAGCCAATACTGCCTTTGGAGCAGACTTTCGAACAGGCTGACATTGTTTATGGGATAGACGAAGAAGAAACACTTGCAGCAGTGAAGAACTTGTTCCTAGAAGACAATGATATGAACTGATGTGTTGTTCTTGAGGAGGAGGGGGAGGAAGGTCCTTCCATAGAAGCTGTGAGTAGAGGAGCATACCTCAATAACTCAACTATCAGGACAACCATAGCCCGCCGAGCCTCGGGGTAGCTAGGGTATGACAAGCATAACGCACTATTTTATTTTTTTCTAGATGATTTTCTTTTCGTATTTTAATTCCCGCGATAAGATCTTCAATGTTAAAAATAAATGTGAAATTTATCAAAGCATTTTGACTTTTCTTATGAATCAACACTCATTATTATTTTTCTCTCATTCCTTTACATATAACACATTAATATTACTTATTTTGATGAACCAATGATTGTGACATGCAATTAGACAACACAACAAAAGGACATTGAACCAAAGAAAGATGACATACCTGAGGAGATCGTTAAGAAGTTGAGAACTTATAGAACAGACCTAAATCCAACATGGATGAAACATAAATTGTTAATTTGGGAGACAAAGAAAACGTCAAGGAAACACGAATTAGCATTCACTTATCGCCATAAGAAAAGAAGGAATAAACATAATTTCTAAAGGAATATGAGGACATATTTGTCTGGTCGTATGATGACATGACTACACTAAGGACATCTATTGTGGCCTATAAACTGCCGACTGATCCAACATATCCGTCGGTAAAGCAAAAGCTCAAAAAGTTCTAGCCTGACATGAGTTTGAAAATCAAGGAAGAAGTTACTAAGCAAGTCAAAGCTAAGGTTCTCAGGGTAGTAAAATACTCGACATGGTTAGCCAATATCGTGATAGTACCAAAGAAGGACGGGAAGGTGAGAGTCTGTGTCGACTATCGGGATCTCAACCGAGCTAGTCCGAAAGATGACTTCCCTTTCTTGAATATACACATACTGATCGACAATTACGCCAAGCATGAGCTACAATCATTTGTAGATTGCTTCGCTGGTTATCATTAGATCTTGATGGATGAGGAAGATGCTGAGAAAATATCTTTCATTACGCCGTGGGGAATGTATTGTTGCAAAATTATACCGTTCGGCCTGAAGGATGTAAGGACCACCTACATAAGGGCCATGACTACCGTTTTTCACGATATGATACACAAATAAATCAAGATATATGTGGATGATATTATCATCAAGTCCATAAAGTTCGCTAATCACATGGAAGTTTTGAGGAAGTTCTTCAAAAAATTACGAAGGTACAATCTGAAACTGAATTCCGCAAAGTGCACATTTGGGGTACCTGTTGGAAAATTGATGGGGTTTATTGTGAGTTGCCGAGGAATAGAACTGGATCCATAAAAGGTCAAAGCCAATCAAGAACTATCACCACCAAAGAACAAGAAAGATATGATGAGTTTCTTAGGAAGGTTGAACTACATCAGTCTGTTCATTGCGCAGTCTACATTTATCTGTAAGCCAATCTTTAAGATGTTAAAGAAGGATGCCGCTACTAAATGGACCGATGACTGCCAAAAGGCCTTCGACAGAATCAAGGAATACCTGTCAACACCACCAGTCTTGGTCCCGCCCAAGCTAGGTAGACCCCTATTACTCTACATTGTAGTATTGGATGGAGCTTTCGGTTGCGTTCTGGGGCAGCACGATGAAACGGGTAGAAAGGAAAAAGCCATTTACTTTGTCAGCAAGAAGTTCACTCCGTACAAGTCCCGGTATTCTCTTTTGGAATTCACCTGCTGTGCTTTGACTTGGGTAGCTCAGAAGCTGAGGCACAATTTTTGCCTATACCACTTATCTCACATAAAGGATGGATCCTTTAAAGTACATCTCGTAGAAGCCCATGACCACTTGTAAGCTATCCAAGTGAAAAATCCTATTGAGTGAATTCAACATTGTTTACCTGACTCAGAAGGCGGTCAAAGGACAAGCACGAGCTGACCACCTTGCTGAAAACCCCGTGGATGGAGAATATGAACCTTTGAAAACATATTTTCCCGATGAAGAGGTGTAATTTGTAGGAGAAGACATTGCAGAATCCTATGACAGTTGGAGAATGTTCTTCGATAGAGCAGCAAATTTAAAAAAAGTTGGAATAGGAGCAGTCTTGGAATCACAAACCGGTGAACATTATCCGGTGTCTACTAAACTCAGGTTCCCCTGTACCGATAATATGGCTGAGTACGAAGACTGCATCTTAGAGCTCAATATGGCCATTGACATGAACATTCAACAGTTGCTAGTGATTGAGGTTTCAGACCTACTCATACATTAGGTGGGTGAAGAATGGGCGACCAAGAACTCTAAGATACTCTCATATTTAAATCATGTACAGTAATTACGAAAGAGGTTCACAAAGGTAGAATAGAATTTCAACATGTTCCCAGAGTCTAGAATGAGTTCGCCGATGCATTGGCTACCCTGTCATCAATGATACAACATCCAGACAAGAATTTCATTGATCCCATTCTGATGAAAATTTATAATCAGCCAAATTATTGTGCCCATGTTGAAGAGGAAGCAGACGAAAAGCCTTGGTTTCATGATATCGAGTAATATTTGGCAAAAGGAGAGTACCCGAAGCTTGCCAATCATACTCAAAAATGCACACCTCAGAAATTGTCCAACGACTTCTTTCATAGTGAAGGAATCTTGTATAGGAGAACTCCTGATTTAGGACTATTAAGATGTGTTGAAAAAAAAGGAAGCATCCAAGCTGCTAAAGGAAATTCATGCGGGGACCTGTGGTTCTCATATGAATGGCTTTGTCTTTGTAAAGAAGATACTCACGGCTGGTTACTTTTGGATGACTATGGAAACAGACTGCATCCTGTATGTCCGGAAATGCCATCACTGAAAGATACATGCAGACATGATAAAGGTACCTCCAAGCGAGCTCAGCACAACAAGCTCACCATGGCCGTTCACCGCCTGGGGAATGGACGACATCGGACCAATTTAGCATGCCGCTTCAAACGGACACATGTTTATCCTAGTGTCAATTTACTATTTCACCAAATGGGTCAAAGTAGCATCGTACAAAGCAGTAACTAAGAAAGTCGTGGCAGACTTTGTCCGCACCCACATTGTTTGCCAATTTGAGATTCCATAGTCAATTATTACAGATAATAGCTCTAACCTCAACAGCGACTTGATGAAAGCTATGTGTGAAACCTTCAAGATCAAGCACAAGAATTCCACAGCCTATAGGCTACAAATGATTGGAGATGTAGAGCCCGCCAACTAGAATATCAAGAAGATATTGAGGAAAATGATAGAGAAGCATAAATAGTGGCACGAGAAGTTATCATTTGATCTATTGGGATATCGCACCACAGTCCGCACATCAACTGGGAAACCCCTTATATGTTGGTTTATGGTACAGAAGCCATCATCCCTACCGAAATAGAAATTCCTTCCTTGAGGATCATACAGGAAGTTGAGCTCAATGATACAGAGTGGGCGAAGAGTCGTTACGAGCAGCTAGCTCTCATAGATGGAAAGAGAATGAACATAGTTTTCCATGATCAACTCTATCAAAATAGAATGTCCAAAACCTTCAACAAAAGAGTCAAGCCCAGACAGTTCACACTGGGGCAGCTGGTAATGAAGAAAATTTTTTCACACTAGGATGAAGCCAAAAGGAAGTTCAAATCCTATTTTTTTCGCACTAGGATGAACTAGCACCTGCAACTAGCAAGCGTCAAGGTTCAAAAGACTTATAGATAGGACTCTTGTAACTCATAGTTGACAGGCTTAGCTAGTCTTTTCATTTCTTTTAATTTGGATGTAATAATAGGACCGCGGATCGGAACCTCGGTGGGACGGCACCTTGGCTGGCTCTCCAACTCGGCATACTCCATCATCTCACGCACCTCTGAACTACACGTGGCTTGATTCCTTTATAGCCAAGGATATAGAGGCAGCTCAAACACCAGGGGCTCGGTCACATTCCCCTTTTCTCAGTGTTAGTCTCTCCAAACCTGTCTAGTCGTTCTTTGTCTGAAAACTGTTTGCGTCTCCAGTCAAAGAGGGGCAGCTGTAGACATGTAAATATTTTTATATTTTTAGTATATAAATATTTAGTTTAGGCCTAATATTGCTATTTCAACTATTTTTGAATACTTTTACTTTATTTCGTCACAAGAAAATAAAAATTACAAAAATATTTAAGTTTGCGTATCCTTCATCAATTTAAATATAAAAATAGTACCTTACCTTATTTTAATATAATCTTGAAGACACAAAAATAGTTTCATGTTTTAATATAGTTTAGTTCAATTAATTAAGACTAGTTTTATAATTTTTTTATATTTAGAAGGAAGAGTTAGTCTTAGGTTAATTTGTCCCATTTTAATCTTGTAGTCCATCTTGTTTCTTTTTTTTTTTGGCCCAATTTAAGGTCCAATAATACCAAGTCCATACTCCCTTATCTTAAAATCCCTTCATATGTTTATAAATACACCTTAGACTCTAAGACCTAGACACAAAAAAATAAACAAAAATAACGCCTAAAAATCTGAAGAGGAGAGACTAACAGCGCCGCTGAAAGGACTCCTCCCGCGTCATTCCTTTCTTCCATCCAATTCCAACGAGAAGAGGTATCAGTAGCAAACCTAATCAAAACCGGCGCCCCACCTCATACCAAACAGCCCAATTTCCACCCAAAAACTCAGCAGCTTGATGCCACCGACGCCACTCCTCCATATCCGCCATCCATCTCATTCTCTATCTTCAACCTTGGACACCCCTGCTTCACCAAAAATGACCAGCATCGACACTTCTGAAAGGAGAGCTTCAACTGCTGTTGTTATTGGATTTTGTCACAATTTCGACGAGTTTCTGAGGTCTAGATCGGAGTTGTTCCGTTTGCCGAGCTTCAGTTTGTTGGAGGCTCTGTATTTAGTCAAGTATTGAAGAAATTTGCAGAGTTGCTTAAGGTCTGCATTTCAAGTTTCATTTTGTACCGATTTGTTATATTGATTGGGTAAATGCTTCATTTGTTCATCTAAGATAACATGTATTAATTTTGCTCATTATGTTATTAGCATCAAGGTTTTTAGGATAATCTCTGTCCATTGTTGACTTGGGTTTAATTAATTGGATGTTTGGATTGAGCTTCATTACAAGATTAGAGTTTAGCATCTCTCTGTTAACTGAATAATGTCTCTTTGATTTCTCAAATTTGAATCTATTCATGTAACAATCTTTAAATTTTGATAGATATGCTTAAGATTAAGATTTTGAACTTAAATTTGGACAGATATGTTTAAGTTTAAGCGATATTAAGCTTAAGGTTCAGTTTTTACTTAGTTAGAATTTAATATCAGTTTTTCATCGCATCTTCTTGGATTCTTGTCTTGTTCATGACGTTAAGCATATGAAGGCACGCTTTTGTTATTGTAAGTTTCAGCTCTTCTGCTTGTATAAAGCCAAGTGTGTTTCTCATGAATCGAGTCCTAAATGAATCATGGAACTATATTCATGATCTATCAACCTTAACTAGTTTTTGAATAAATAATCCATAAATATTCGTAGAAAAACCTTTAGGCGCATTTTAAAATACAATTGTGGTTGTGTACACGTTCGCGTGGCATGATTATGATTTCTAAAAACAAAACTGGAGTATGCGTTCGCACAACTTCGGCCAAATTTTCTTAATAATAATAAAGAGTTATTAATTGTGGCCACGTTCGCGTGACATGATTTTTGACGCACCAAACAAATGGGTACACGTACGCGTGATCAGCTCCAAGATAATTTCTTAATTAAAAAACGGGGAAAGGTAAATGCACGTAGGTTCTAACATAAGTAATTAAAAAAATTTAATAAGCCAAGTATGATCAAAGTGATCGTGCTATAACCACAGAACTCGGGAGTCCCTAACACCTTCTCCAGGGTTAACAGAATTCCTTACCCAGATTTGTGTGTTCGCAGAGTGTATAATAGAGTCAATTTTTTCCTCGATTTAGGATTTATACCGGTTACTTAGGACACCTTAAATTATCCCAAGTGGCGACTATGAATTTTTTCAGTAAAATAATCTTGTTTCGATTGTCACTTTAAGTTGGAAAAAACTCTAATACATTCCTTTCGGGGGTGTAGTAAAAATGGAGGTGTGACAGCTCTGGCGACTCTGCTGGGGGATCGAACCAAGAATCTCTGGTTCAGGGTTCAAGAATTCGAGCTTTTAATTATTTTTACTTGGCTTTTCTTATTTTTAATATTACTGTATTCTGTGAACTATTTGTGCTAAATGATATTTGTTTATCACTTTATTATTGTTTGAATTGTATATAATTGTCTTCTTATGCCACCCATCAGAGTCTTCTAAAATTTGGTGCACACGTACACGTGGCCCATTTCCTATTAGTACTCGCACCAAATAGAACGAGGTTGGGCAAGCAACAAGGCTGGGTAGACTTTAGTGCTCCCGGTACGTCGCCCCCTCTTTGGCCCCAGTTGTCCGCTCGGGTACCCCAACTCTAGAGCAAAACCCCAGGATTTAAACCTATAAGAATATAACCTCATGTCAGATCCCCAGTAGGAGAGCTTGTTTGCATCATGTGCATTTGACTTAGGGAACTCAATACAGGGATTGGGTCCGTCTTGGACAGGTTGACCCAAAATAACGGACCATCCTGATGCATCCTATGTTGCAATCTTTAAGGGTAAAAGGGTCATTTCGCGGATCAATAATAGTTAAGGGAAAATGAAAAAAAGAGAGAGTGAAGTATGAAAATAAAGCAAGTAGGTCCCAATTATGTTTTCTGTCTCATTGTTTTAAAGAAAAAAAATATGAAAAATTCAAAAAAATGTTGCATTTTTTCATCATCTTCTGTGTATAAAAAAAAAAGAGAAAAATTAGGAAAAAAAGAGGAAAAAGAAAATCCAAAAAGAGTTTACATGTTTCACCATTTTTCAAAAAAAAAAGGCAAAAAAACATATTTTCTCTATATTAGTTATTTCTTTTAATTCTCGCCCATATCCAATCTGCCCAAACTACGCATACCTGATTCTCGTCTTTCGCGGCGTGATGCGTAAGCAACCCACATAGAGTCCGGTCTTCCTAGTAAATCTTAGGTTCTTGGCTTTACTGCGTCTTAGCCAAATTTTGCACTTCTAGCCACCTTTTGGCCAATAAGCTATTTTGCAAAAATAGCATTAATCATGTCTTGCATGTGTCTAGTAGGGAATGTTACTGTCTTACATAGTGTTAGTTTAAATTTTCTCATACAGATATGGATCTACTTACCGAAGTTTGATCATGATAGATATTCTAGGGCCACTGCATTCAAAAGTTGCTTACGGAGATTTATATTATTATTTTTTATGTCATCTTTTAACTTCTAGTTTTGTATAGTAATGTCAAGTTTTTTTATTACTATTGTATTTTTTGTTTTGCATATGAGAAAGTGTGATATAAATCAAAAATCCAAAAAAAAAAAAAAATGTTGCATTTTATATTTCTGTTGGAAGTTTTCTTTAGAATATTAATTCTAGGAATAAAAAAAAATCATTTGAGGTGGTTTTCCTTTATTGAATTAATATCTAGAACTCAAAAAATACTGCTTTTATACTTCCTTTTAGTATATTAACACTAAAAATTTAAAAATAAAAAAGAAAAGAATTTCCTTGTAGTACCTCTTTAAAAGTTTTCTTTAAGATGTTACTGCCAAAAATCCAAAAAACAAAAATTTTGAGGTTATTCTTTGGGGTATTAATGAAAGAATGAAAAAAAAATTCCGTTTATTTTGCTAGAACTTTAGGACATTGTACAATAGAAAGAAAACCTACTTTGTCTTTTATTTATCATTAGAATTCCTCCTTTGGGCAATCAAAATTGAAATTCAAAAATATATTTTTTTTATGGCTTGTTTCGAAATCTCGGGTCAGGATATCAAATGAAAATTCAAATAATTTTTTGTGGTTTGCTCTTTCGATTTTCTTCCTAAGAAAGAATCGAAAAATATTTTTTCTCTTCTAGGGTTTTTTCCTTAATAATTTCCCATAGAGTGTTTGTTTCAAAAAGAAAAAAGAAACAAAAAAATATATGCTCATTAAGCTTGAGTTTGGAATAGATTATAGAACATTAAGTCTAGAAAATTCAAAAAAAGGGATATCTTCTTTTGTTTCTTTTTTCTCATCAGAGTATTCATTAAGGTAAAAAGAAAAGAAAAAGAAAAAGAAAAAGAGGACGTCAATTTGTTCAATCTATTCTCAATTTTTTCAGAACTACGCAAAGATCTAATTGATGCAAGGTCATGATGCGTAGGCAACCTACATAGAGTTCGATCGAATTATTTTTTTATTAAAGAAAAAAAAGAAAAATAAGAAAAATACAAAAAGAAAAAAGGGGAAAAAGAGGATGAAATCATAGAATGTGAGAAATGAGAAGGAAGAGAAGAGCGATAATCAGAAAGAAAAAGGGGAACGAAAGTGAGAGAGCTAGTAAGTGTTAGAAAAGAAAAGAAAAGGCAAAAGAAGATTCAAATGGACAAACTAACATGATGCCATATGACCTTCATACCCTCGAAGTCACGTTAGAAAAAATAATTATGAACTAGGTGCATTGCACGCAATGTGATATTTTAGCTATTAAATGCCCTAACGCTAACATGATGACCTCATTTTGTTCCTTTTGTTATAAAGCAGAAGGGTGGTTGGTTTGTGGTTCTCGAAGTAGTGACTCATCTTCACAACATAATGTCAAAACGCAATGGCGAACAACAACAAAATTGGGTTGGTTGATACTGGTGCCCGAAAGCAGTTAGTTGAATAGGACACTGGTTTGGCTGATGAGGTAATGATGTTAAGACAATACATGATGGACATTTATCAGGCCTGGATGACTGGAAAGGCACCGCCCCCTCCACCACCTAGCTTCTTAGATGCTACCCTTACCCAAACTCTGGTCATAGTGTCGGATGATCCCCTATACTCTCCAGATTTTCCCGCTTATCACAGCTTTCCCATCCACCCTAGTAGCTTTATCACTCATCTTCCAATTACCTTCCCCAAAACTGCCCTACTGTCATATCCACTATGCCCAATAATGAGTACCCACTCAAGGTTCATAATGACCAATACTACTCCTCAGAGGTTGCCTACAATGTTCCTGACTCATACAAGCAGAGCCCTCAGGATGAGCTTCATGCTGGAAATGAAAAGGTCACAGGAAAAGAAGGGTGAGATGAGATACCCAGGAAGCTGAAAGGCATCGAACAACCCTTAAAGAACAAGCAAAGAATGGGAGATTAGGGTAACATGGAATACAAAGAATTGTCTGTGTCCCATGACGTTCGCCTGCCCGCAAGGTTTAAAGTGCCAAAATTTAACTTGTAAGATAGGTGTGGAGATTCGGCAGCTCACCTGAAGGTTTATTGCAGTGAAATGAGAAGTGGTGGAGGGAAAGATGACTTGTTGATGGAATATTTCATTAAGGGCTTGACTGGGGCAGCTTTGGAATGGCATAATCATCAAGATGTCGGTAAGTAGCCTACTTTAGGTGACATGGCTCAAGATTTTGTTTGATACTTTCAATACAAATTAGGCATTACCCCAGACCGCCCCTCCCTATCTAAAATGGAAAAGAAGCCGGAGGAAAGCTATAGGGAGTTTGGGATAAAATTGAGGGAGCAAGCTGCTCGAGTCAGCCCCCCGATTGGTGAAGAAGAAATGTTTGAGCTTTTCATACAAGCCCAGGAGCCCACCTATTTCAGTCATTTGATCCCGGCCTTTTGTAAACCTTTCAATGATGTGGTAAAAATGGGGGAGATCGTAGAAGAGGGAATTAGGCTAGGCAAAATCATGAGTTATTCGGCATTGAACGATACTACGAAAGACATTCAGAACATCCCAGTAAGTTTGGGTGGAAGAAAGAGAAATAGAAAAGTTGACCAGCTCGACAATGGCCCCGTGGATATCCTTGTGCACCAAATGACCCTCCCCAATGCTACTTTTCTCCACAGAACCCTCAAAGTCGTACATCACATTCCCAGTACCCTGTCCACAATGCACCACCATATGTTCCACACCCACGAGGCCCGTGATGGCCGACACAACTTCCCCAAATGTATTACCTTCCATTTCAAGCATATCAGCCACCTTCCTGCAAAAGGTTCCAACCGAGGCTAGAATATGAACTGAAAAGACTACTGAAAAAAGAAAGGGCTTTCACCCCTATTGGGGAATATATGCCAGTTTGTTCAAAAGGTTAAGGCAATTGGACATATTGAAGCCGGTTCAGATAAAAATGCCAAACCCTTTGCCAAAAAAGTTTTATTTTTCTCAAAGGTGCGCATATTGCTCCAATGCCCCAGGTCACATTACAGAGAAGTGTTGACACCTAAAAAAAGCAATCAAAAGCTTATTGATGCAAGTGACATTGTCGTGTGAAATCCAGAAGCAACAGACACTAGCCAAAGTCCATTGCATGTTCATAATGAGGAGAATATAGTGAGTATGATTTATTTTGAAAAGTAATATGAGAATTCTTCTGAGATCCTCAGAGGTCCAAAATCTATGAAGCCTTCAGCGCTATCAAAGGTTGATCTTAAGAATGAGTCGGCAAAAGGGAGCCAAGCGTAATTTGCTAAACTCAATGTGATAAAGACTTGTGAAGGTCCCAGTAATGTTGATGCAGAACTCAGTGGCTAAGATGTCGTACTTGGTAATTGGAAAGACGCCCCATCTCTTGGTTAGCTGGGGAGGAGTCTTGGTGGTTTATTTTGTTGTCATTTCTATTGTCCGGGTTATTTTTAGTGTTGTAATCCGGATATTATCTTGTGACTTAAACCCTTCTATCCTTTTATTTTTCATAGTTTGTGTAGTCGTAATAAATCGTTTTGTGTTGTCTAGGTTTGTTCTAGGGTTGTAACCCCAGTTTAGTTTGCTTTTTTTTTTGCACAAACACCTCCACCATCTATCTAATGTAATTTTTGTCTTGTGTTATTTATACTCATTTTTATTTAGTTCTGTTTTCCTTTTATAGTTCTTTTCATGCTAGCTCTAGTGACATGACATGAATGCATAATCCAAGGCTCGGTCTTAAAAGTTAGTTTACTCATAAAGCAATGAAGCAATTTTTAAGGAAACAAGTACATAATTTTGAGTTCATTTTAAGCCCAAATTGTATGAAACTGAGGCAGATAATTTTGAGATCATTTGAAGCCCAAACTGTGTAAAACGGGGGGCAGATAATTTTGAGATCACTTCAAGCCCGATTTGTGTGAAACTAGGGTAGATAGAACATAAATAAATATTATTGAAGCACATCCTGTCATATCAAGTTGAAGCTAAAGGCAAGTTTACCCTAAATTGGCAGGGGCTGTTCATGGTAACGAAAGTGTTGTCCAATAGTGCTTTGTAATTTAACAGATGTAGAAGGTAATATGTGGATATAGTTATCAAGTCTGGCATAATCAAAAGATGTTATGAATGTTTTTTTTGGTTTGTTTAATTGTGTTGTTTGTACTTGTCTAAACACTCCATCCTTTGTTACCCTTTTGCGCCTTATTTATCTTCTTTCATACCCCTCTTTTGGAATCAGTAGGAAAGATCAGAAACACAAGCGTGAAAGATAAGTAAAGGGAAAAAGAGAAAGGGGAAAGAATGAAAAGAGATAGAAAAAAAGAGAAGAAAAACAGCAAAAAGAAGGAAAGAAAGGAGAAAGAAAAGGAAAAGAAAAATCACAACAACAAAGTAATTTCTATGACATGAACTACGTTTGACCTGATTCCTTTTAAGGATACGTAAGCAGCCTCACGGTTCGGTCCCATAGAAATAAAATCAAAAACTCCCCAAGCAAAGATATTAGGACAGAAGTTATGGTTATTGTAATAAATCTGATTCCAAAAGTTATAAGTTTGAACCCATTCGAGTTGTTTTGAGCCTTTAATACCCTTTCTTTCTAACCCTATCCAAAAGTCCACGTTACGGTCCAAAGAAAGACCTTCTGATCAGTCTTCGAGAGACGCCAAGTTGAGCAAGTAGAGGTGATTCATGTCTGGGGCAGCACTTCAGTCCAAGTAGGAAAAATTATGAAAATGAGAGAGTCTTATTGGTGAAAACCCTCATGGGTACCTGACGAGAGCTGAGAGAAATAAAAAATGAGAGAGTCTTATTGGTGAATACCTTCACGGGCACCTTGAGGCAACTGTAAGTTTAGAGAAAGAACAAAATGAGAGAGGCGTGATGGTAAAAATCCTTCGGGCACTACAAGTCGAATAAGGATTGAGAATCAGATGGGAAATCACCAGATGGGGATTGTGAAAGATGACTAACGACAGAACATCGAAACCCAGTTTCATGGTTTGGGGGGTATAAAAGGAGTTGAACATCGGACTTTCTTGATAGAATAGGCCACAGGTGTATGTCAAGGTCATTAGAGTTGGTATCCACATCTGATAGGCTTCTACTTTGTAGTTTTCTTGTTAGGAATCATCTCTTTCCATTGTCCTCTACTTTGTTCCTTTTGTCTTATTTACTTCCTTTTCCTAAGTCTATTTGGTCAGAACAAGTGAGAAACTACTTCAAAATTTGCCACAAACTTTCCAATTGCATAAAGCGGGATCCGATTAACACATGAAAACATCTTAAGTCAGGAAAATAGTAGCAAGCACACTGAGTTGGTAACAATCAACATGCTTTGGGATCAATGTATGATACAAAGGCTTGGTATATATCAATTCATTAACAATGTAACAGATAAAGCATTAGGATGAATAGATCAAAGGTATCTCCTGTGATAAAATTGACAAAAGGGTGGTAAACCAGTGACGAGCAAGACCTTCCAAGAAGAAATCAAAGTTATCATTGGAAATGAGGGATTCGTAGACCTCAAGGACATGATCAGTGGTTTAAGTCAAGAAAGAACAACATATGCAATGAGGGGATGACAAGTGTCGTTCTTCGAGGTTCATGTGAGACACAAAGGTTGGAAAATGTTAGTTTAGGAGCAATGCAACAGATAGAATGTAGTGGGTTTGAACGGAGAAGAGGTATTTTAGGTGTTAAGGGTGATAGAGTAAGTGGTTAGTCAAGGAAAAAGCAAGGTCTTCGAATGGAAATGAGTTATCATGGCAAGTAAAGGAGCAATAGACCTGAAGGCCAAGGCTAGTGGTTTAAGTCAAGAGAGAACAACATATGAAATGAGTGGGTGGCAATTGTCATGCTTCGAGATTCATGTGGGACACAAAGGTTTGGTAAATGTTAGTTCAAGAGCCATGCAACAGATGGAGGATATTGGGCCAGAATGGAGAAGAGGTATTTTCTGTGATAAGGGCGATAGAGAAAATGGTTAGTGAATAAACATGCAAGGTCTTTCGAATGGAAATCAAAGCTATCATAGGAAGTGAAAAATGCAATCACACTCAAAGTCAAGGCAACAAACCAATCACCACATTTTAAACTGACAAGATTTTTCTTTGATTGAAATAGGGGCAGAAAATTTTGATTATTTCGGAGGGACCCTCAGTAAGGAAAAGCAGGCACCAACCAGGCTTGACAGTAAATTTTCAGGACCCGCCTGAATAATGGGATTTAATTTGCAGTTTTCAGGACCCTTTTGCAAAATGGAACCTAGTTTAAAATTCAAAACAATCATGAGTAGCATAATCTAGCATAAATGTTCCCAAAAGGAATATAAGTAGGCTTCAATGTTTGCATGTTTGAGATAGAATCCAATTAGTAGTTTTCAGGACCCTCTTGAAAAATGGAACCTAGTTTTAATCATGAGTAGCATAAGCTAGCATAAATGTACCTCAAAGGCATATAAGTTGGTTTCAAGTTTTTCATTCTTGAGATAGGATTTAATTAGAAGTTTTCAGGACCCTCCTGGAAAACGGGACCTAGTTTTAATTATGAGTAGCATAAGCTAGCATAAATGTACCCCAAAGGCATATAAGTTGGTTTTGAGGTTTTCATACTTGAGATAGGATTTAATTAGAAGTTTTCAGGACCCTCCTGGAAAATGGGACCTAGTTTTAAAAATGAATAGCAAAATCTAGCATAAATATATCCCAAAGGAATATAAGTCGATTTCAAAGTTTGCATGTTTAAGATAGGATTCAATCAGGAGTTTTCAGGGCCCTCCTGAATAATGGGACTTAGCTTTAAGATTTCTATTAGATAACAAGATGTAGCGTAAGTTCTATCATAGGGTAGTATAATTCAGCCGTAAAATCGTCACTTTTAAGAAAGGACTTGATTTTTTATTTTTAGGACCCTCCTGGAAAATGGGACCTAGTTTAAAATTCGAAACAATCATGAGTAGCATGAGCTAGCATAAATGTACCCCAAAGGAATATAAGTTGGTTTCAAAGTTTGCATGTTTAAGATAAGATTCAATCATGAGTCTTCAGGACCCTCCTGAATAATGGGACCTAGCTTTAAGATTTCCATTAAATAACAATATTTAGTGTAAGTTCTGTTGTAGGGTAATACTATTCAGCTGTAATGAATTGTGACTCTTAGGATGAAATTTGACTTTGGATTTTCAGGACCCTCCTGGATAATGGGTGTAGCCTTAATACTTTCTTAGATAACAAGATATAGCCGAAGTAATACCTTTAGAAGATATAACTTAGCTTTAAAATTGTCGTTTAATTAAGAGTTGTCAGGACCCTCCTGGATAATAGGATCTAGATTTCAAATTCTTAGTAATATTTGATAACCTGATTCAATTAACACTCACAGATATGCCCACCACCAAACTAGGGCAGGAAATTTTCTTTTGTTTGTTTTGTTGTAATCAGGTTCAAAGGCAGTAGTTTTAGGGGATATAGTTCAAGTTTGGCAATAAGTAGCTCACCTGGAGAACAAGGGAGTACAACTCATGTTTTTGGTAATCACGCACCCACCTGGAGAACAAGGAGATATAGTTCAAGTTTTGACAATGAGGAGCCCGCCTAGAAAACAAGGGAATACAACTAAAGTTTTGGCAATCAGGAGCCCACCTGGTGAACAAGGGAGTACATCTCAAGTTTTTGGCAATCAGGCGCCCACCTAGAGAACAAGGGGATACAGTTCAAGTTTTGACAATCAGGAGCCCACCTGGAGAACAAGGGAATACAACTCAATTTTTGGCAATCAAACGCCCACCTGGAGAGCAAGGAAATAAATTTCAGTTTTCGAAAATCAGGCACCCACCTGGAAAACAATGGAATACAGTTCAAGTGTTTGGCAGTCAGGCGCCCACCTGGAGAACAAGGGGATACAGTTCAAGTTTTTTGCAATAAAGAGCCCACCTGGAGAACAAGGGAATACAGTTCAAGTTTTAGGCTATCAGGCGCCCACCTAGAGAACAAGAGTATAGAGTTCAAGTTTTGACAATCAGGAGCCCGCGTGGAGAATAAGGGAATACAACTCAAGTTTTTGGCAGTCGGGTGCCCAACTGGAGAACAAGGGGGTATATTTCAAGTTTTTGGAAATCAGGAACCCACCTGGAGAACAAGGGAATATAGTTCATTTTTTGGCAGTCAGGTGCCTACCTGGAGAACATGGGAATAGAATTCAAGTTTTTGGCAATCAGGAGCCCGCCTGAAGAACAAGGGAATGCAACTCAAGTTTTTGGAAATTAGGAGTCTGCGGGGATACAGTCCAAGTTTTTGGCAATCAAGCGCCCACCTGGAGAACAAGGGAATACAGTTCAAGTTTTGGTAATCAGGCGCCCTCCTGGAGTGCACATGAATGCAATTCAAGTTCAGCAATTAGGTGCCTACCTGGAAAGTAGGGAATACAGATAAAACTTTGGCATTCAGACGATCACCTGGAAAGCAAGGGGGAATAACACCAGTTTTAAGGAAGGAAACAATTTAGGTGTCGGTAATCAGGCATCCACCTGGAGAAAAAAAAAGAATCTCAGATTACAATTCAACTCAGCAAAAAAAGAAGCTCGCGGAAAAAATGCAAGTCAACAGTCTGAAATGATCAACAGAAGTTAGTCACAATAAAGAAAAAGAGAAGGGCAATAAGTTAATCGAAATGCAGAAGTTGATATAACATGTGGGACGCTTAATACATGACTTTAGTCGCAAGCATGGTGTGGTGTCGGAGTTTGGTCTGAAAAGCTGAGGAAGAATGAACTAGTACCTGCAACTAGCAAGAATCAAGGTTTAAATCCAAAGTTTGCATGAAGAACCATTCAAGACATGAGATCAAGCTTCAGAAGACTTATAGATAGGAATCTTGTAACTCATAGTTGACATTCTTAGTTAGTCTTTTCATTTCTTTTGATTTGGATGTAATAATAGGACCGCGGACCGGAACCTCAGCGGAACGGCCCTCCGCTGGCTCTCCACCTCAGCATACTCCATCATCTCACGCATCTCTGAACTACACGTGGCCTGATTCTTTTATAACCACGGATATCTAGGTAGCTCAGACACCGGGGCTCGGTCACTTTCCCTTTTTCTTAGTTTTAGTCTCTCCCAAATAAGGGTTAGGTCAAAAATTATATCTAGTCATTCTTTGTTTAAAAATTATTCATGTTTTCAGTCAAAGAGGGGCAGTTGTAGACCTGTGGTTTTTGACCCTCCCCAATATTTTTATATTTTTAGCATGTAAATATTTAATTTAGGCCTTATATAGCTATTTAAACTATTTTTAACTTATTTTACTTTATTTCATCACAAGAAAATAAAAATTACAAAAATATTTAAGTTTGCGTATCCTTCATAAATTTAAATATAAAAATATACAAAAATATTACCTTACCTTATTTTTATCTATTCTTAAAAAACACAAAATAGTTTTATGTTTTAATATAGTTTAGTTCAATTCATAAAGACTAGTTTTATATTTAGAAGTAACAGTTAGTCTTGGGTTAATTTGTCCCATTTTAGTCTTGTAGTCCATTTTGTTTCTTTTTTTAGCCCAATTTTAAGGTCCAATGATACCAAGTCCATACCCCCTTAACCTAAAATCCCTTCCTATAAATATAAATACACCCTAGACTCCACGACCTAGACAAAAAATAATACATAAAAATAACGCCTAAAAATCTGAAGTGGGGAGACTAACAGCGCCGCTGAAAGGACCCCTCCCCGGTCATTCCCTTCTTCAGTCCAATTCTAACGAGAGGAGGTATAAGTAGCAAACCTAATCAAAACCGGCACCCCACCTCATACCAAACAGCCCTATTTCCACCCAAAAAGTCAGCAGCCTGATGCCACCATCACCTTTCCTCTATATCCGCCCACTTTCTCATTCTCTATCTTTAACCATGGACACCCCCGCTTCACCAAAAATAACAAACATCGACACTTCTGAAATGAGAGCTTCAACCGCTGTTGTTGTTGGATTTTTTCACGATTCTGACGAGTTTCTGAGGTCTATATCAGAGGTTTTGTTTGCCGAGCTTCAGTTTGTTGGAGGCTCTGTGTGACGACCTGGCCGGTCGTCACGTGAGTTACCACCCTGTTTCCCCCATATTATGCTTCACTATGGTTTAATATCAGTATTTGAGTTGGTTGAATAGAATTGGATTGGTTTTAGTTGGAAATGAGACACTTGGTCTCTTAAAAGGGAGCTTATTTTGGAAAGTCAACTGGAAGTTCACTATTTAGTTAGAAGGATCGGATGGAAATTCTGATGATTCGGTTAGCTTCGGGGGATGATTTGTGACTTAGGAGTGCAATCGGAATTGAATTTGGAGGTCCGGTGTAGAATTAGGCTTGAATTGGCTAGGTTTGAATTTTGGTGGATTCTGGTGGGTAGGTGAGATTTTGATCCGAGGGTCGAAATGGAATTCCGACAGTTACAGTAGCTCCATTAGGTAATTTTGGATATGTCTACAAATTTTCAGGTCATTCGGACATCGTTTGGTCGGGTTTTTGATTTAATACGCATTTCGAAAGTTTTGATGAAAACTAGGCTTGAATCCGATGTATTTATTCGTTTTAGCGTTGTTTGATGTGTTTTGAGGATTGTAACAAGTTTGAATAAGGTTATAGGATGTGTTGGTTCTTTTAGTTGAGGTCCCTAGGGCCTCGGTGTGATATCGGGTGGTTAAACGGGAATTTTGGAAGGATGTTGCAGGTCTGAACTTCTGCCTTCTGTTGTTTCCACATCTGCGAAAAAGGAACTGCGGAAGCGGTTCCGCAGATGTGGTGGGATGGACGCATAAGCGGTCAGGCATGGTCCAGGGCAATTCCAAATAAGCGGACTAGGGGGTCGCTTCAGTGGGTCCACTTAAGCGGATAATACATCGCAGAAGCGGCCGATGGAGGACCGCAAAAGCGGATGTTCAGTCACATGAGCGGTCCCACGAATTTTTATGTGAGACCGCATAAGCGGTCAATATGTCGCAAAAGAGGTGCCACAGATGCGGTTAAATGACCGCAGAAGCGGAAATCGAGCCTGTGTTTAATGAACAGTGTTCGCGAATTTCAGAAGTTAAGAAAATATTTGGGACTTCGACTAGGGTTGTTCTTGGGTGATTTTGAGGAGAAATCGAAGGACCTTCATCAGGTAAGAACTATTAGCCTCGGAATATGTTATTTTGGTGTAAAAACATTGATTATTCACTGAAATTCATGGAATCAAAGGGTAAAAATGAAGGTTAGGGCTTGAAAACTTAAGAGAGTTTAAATATGAGTTTGGAGGGGCAAACGAACTCTGATTTTTTAAAATATGATATGTATAGACTCATGGCGAGACGAGGAATCTAGTGATGTAAATTTTGGAATTTTTCAAGAAGTGGGACCGGGGCTCGGGTTTTGCCAACTTTGTGATTTTTAGTATTTTTCGAGTAATTTCGATTGGGTTATGTTTCTTTAGCATATAGTAATGTATTCGTTGTGGTTTTGACTAGATTCGACGTGCGAGGAGGTCGATTCAAGAGGAAAGGGCATTGCGGACTAGTCTACAGTCGGTTTGAGGTGAGTAATAGATGTAGATGATGACCTGGGGGTTTGAAATCCCGATATCTCACACTGTGATGCTGTATTGAGGCGAGACACGTACTCTTCAGTGAGTATGGGGTCGTTTGTTTACAGGACTATGGCTTAGTCGGTCTGAGTGATGTATGTATTGTGTTATTGACTAGAAATTGGCTGGTAAACATCCTACTTGGATTGTTATGAACATATTTGGGCTGTGTGCCAACTATTTGGATCCTTTAGGGATTATTATCACTGTTGCGATGAAATTGAGCATGTTTCCATGATATCAATCCTGAGTTAATTACTGTCTATAAATGATTAGCAATCTTCTAAGGTTTTAAATAACTTAAACTATAATACTTTTTAAGAAATGGAACTGAAAATGGTAAACTTGATTGTGCCTGTGTGGCTTGCATTCATATATAACTAGACCGATTGTGCACCGGGTTGCACGCCACAACGAATGCTACTATATCATTGCACTTTAGCGGTAGGAGCCCCTCCGGAGTCTGAACACCCATAGTAAGCGCGGGTACCCAATGGATCGGGTTGTACGCCGCAGTGGTCATGTGCATTGCATTGCATTCATGCATTGATATCTATCTGTCTATCCGTCGTTGATTACTGTTGTTTCATCGTTTAGTGTGTTAAGTGGTTTGTTTCAGCTTTGCATTGTGGTATTTCGGGATTTCTTACTTTCAGTCTTTATTTATGTCTATTACCACAAAGTTGGAAGTACTCACTTTACTCCCTGCAACATGTGTGCATATTCAGGTGTCACGGAGACTTAGCTGAGCAGTCACTGTCGTCCAGAATTTTATTAGAGTTGTCGAGGTAGCTGCCTGACGTTCACAGGACCCGACTTCTCCCTTTTATTCAGTTTTATTTCCGCATTCTAGACTTATGTATTTTCGAATATTTGTTACTGCGTTGTTTAGAGGCTCTAGACTCGTGACCCCAGATTCTGTTGGGAGTGTTTCGTTGGATATTTCGTTCTGTTCTGTATTGTTTTTATTACAAACATCGCCTTATTATTTTTGAACTATTAAATTCCCTTAAATTGTCGGAAATGAGTTATCCGGTTGGGTTCGTGAGTGATAATTGGTCAGGCTTGCCTTGCAATATGGTTGGGCGCCATCACGACTGGGTTTGGGTCGTGACAAGTTGGTATCGGAGCCTAGGTTACTAGGTCTCACGAGTCGTGAGCCGATTAGTAGAGTCTAGCGGATCGGTACGTAGACGTCCGTATCTATCCTCAGGAGTCTATAGAACCTTTATGAAATACTTCACTTTCTTGAAATTCTTGTCGTGCGACTTTGTTCGTCTGAGAACTAAATTTCTGTATTCTATTCTCTCGCAGATGGTGAGAACTCGTGCTACTGGACGTGGTGGACGACCACCTTTGGCACCCGCTAGAGGTCGTGGTCGTGATCGTGCTACCAGACCCTCGCTGCTCGCACACCAGAGTAGGGTGTCCAAGGATTGCAGACACCGGGAGTTGCCCCATTTGCACCAATTGCCCTAGTTGCACCAGTCGCACTAGCTCCAGATTTTGTGGTCCCGGATATGCCAGATGATGAGCAGCGTCGACTGGAGAGGTTCGGCAGGCTCTAGCCTCCGAGATTCAGTGGTACAAAGGGCGAGGATGCCCAGGGATTTCTGGACAAGTGTCAGCGTATGCTTCGCACTGCAGGGATATTGGAGTCGAGTGGAGTAGCTTTTACTACTTTCCAGTTCTCAGGGCCTGCATTTACTTGGTGGGAGGAGTTTGAGAGGTGTAGGCCTGTTGGAGCAGTGCCCCTTACTTGGCAGCAGTTCTCTTCTCTCTTTCTGGGAAGTATGTACCGCAGTCTCGCAGGGAGGAGCTGCGTCGTCAGTTTGAGTGGTTGGTTCAGGGGGACACGACTGTGACCCAGTATGAGTTGAGGTTTACGCAGCTAGCTCGGCATACTACTTGGATGATCCCGACTGATCGGAGAGGATTAGGAGGTCCGTGGATGGTCTGGGACACGTGGTGTCTAGTGATGGTATTCAGGTTGACCCAAAAAAGATTGAGGCGGTGCAGAGTTGGCTCAGGCCGTCCTCAGCTACTGAGATTCAAAGTTTCCTAAGTTTGGCGGGTTATTACCGTAGGTTCATTCAGGGTTTTTCATCTATTGCTTCGCGTTTGACGAAGTTGACGCAGAAGAATGCGCCATTTGTGTGGTCGGATGAGTGCGACGATAGCTTCCAGAAGATCAAGTAAGCTTTGACCACAGCTCCGGTACTAGTACTGCCATCAGCTTCAGGTTCTTACACGGTGTATTGTGATGCTTCAAGAGTTGGGATCGGTTGTGTATTGATGCAGGAGGGTAGAGTTATTGCTTATGCTTCTCGTTAGTTAAAGCCCCATGAGAAGAACTACCCTGTTCATGACTTAGAGTTGGCTGCTATAGTTCATGCCTTGAAGATTTGAAGGCACAATCTATATGGCGTATCTTGTGAGGTGTTCACTGACCATCGCAGTCTTCAGCACTTGTTTAAGCAGAAAGATCTTAATTTGAGGCAACGGAGATGGCTTGAGTTACTCAAGGACTATGATATCACCATTTGATATCATCAGGGGAAGGCCAATGTAGTGGCCGATTCTTTGAGCCAAAAGGCAATCAGTATTGGTAGTTTGGCATACATTCCAGTTGGGGAGAGGCCCTTTGCAGTTGACATTCAGGCCTTGGCCAATCGGATGGTGAGGTTAGATATTTCTGAGCCCATCTGGGTGTTGGCTTGTGTGGTATCTCGGTCTTCCTTGTATGATCGCATTAGAGAGAGTCAGTATGATGATCCATATTTGCTTGTCCTTAAGAAAAGAGTTTAGCATGATGATGCTAGGGATGTGATTATTGATAGTGATGGTGTGCTAATAATGCAGGGCAGGATTTGCGTGCCCAATATGGACGGGCTTCGGGAGTTTATATTAGAGGAGGCCCAGAGCTCGCGGTATTCTATTCATCCAGGTGGTGCGAAGATGTATCATGATTTGAGGCAGCATTACTGGTGGAGAAGAATGAAGAAGGATATTGTGAGTCAGGTAGCTCGGTGCCTCAACTGTCAGTAGGTCAAGTATGAGCATCAGAGGCCCGGTGGTGCGCTTCAGCGCATGGATATTCCCGAATGGAAATGGGAGAGTATTACAATAGACTTCGTGAGTGGTCTCCCTCGGACAGCGAAGAAGTTTGATTCAATTTGGTTGATTGTGGATCGGCTGACCAAGTCTGCGCACTTCTTTCCGGTGTGTACCACCTATTCTTCGAAGCGGTTAGTGGAGATTTTTATCCGGGAGATTGTATGGTTGCATGAGGTCCCAGTTTCTATTATATCAGATAGGGGTACTCAATTTACCTCTTAATTCTGGAGGACATTTCAGCGAGAGTTGGGTTCACAGGTAGAGTTGAGCAGAGCGTTTCATCCTCAGACGGACGGGCAGTTCGAGCGTACCATTCAGATATTGGAGGACATGTTGTGTGCCTGTGTTATTGACTTTGGAGGTTCTTGGGCTGATTACTTGCCTCTTGCAGAGTTTTATTACAACAACAGCTATCAGTCCAGCATTCAGAGGGCACCGTATGAGGCCTTATATGGGAGACGGTGTAGATCTCCGGTTGGTTGGTTTGAGCCCGGCGAGGCTAGGTTGTTGGGGATAGAGTTGGTCTAGGATGCCTTAGATAACATAAAGGTGATTCAGGAGAGACTTCGCACAGCCCAGTCGCGTCAGAAGAGTTATGCAGACCGGAAGGTTTGAGATGTATCTTATTCGGTGGGCGAGAAGGTCTTGTTGAAGGTTTCTCCTATGAAAGGCGTTATGAGGTTTGGAAAGAAAGGGAAGCTGAGTCCATGATTCATTGGACCTTTTGAGATACTTAGGAGGATTGGGGAGGTGGCCTATATGTTTGCTTTGCCACCCAGCTTGTCGGGTGTTCACCCGGTGTTCCATGTTTCTATGCTCCGGAAGTATGTTGGGGATCCGTCTCATGTGTTTGACTTCAGCACGATCCAGTTGGATGAGGACTTAACCTACGATGTGGAGCCAGTGGCTATCTTGGGTCGTCAGGTTCGAAAGTTGAGATCAAAGGACATAGCTTCGGTGAAGGTGCAGTGGAGAGGTCGGCCCATGGAGGAGGCCACTTGTGAGACCGAGCAGGAGATGCGGGGCAGACTCCAGGTATGCTTCTTGACCCACTCAAGGACGAGCGTTTGTTTTAGTTGGGGAGGATGTGATGACCCGGCCCATCGTCACGTGTGTTACCGCCCCGTTTCCCCCATATTATGCTTCACTATGATTCAATATCAGTATTTGAGTTGGTTGAATAGAATTGGATTGGTTTTAGTTGGAAATGAGACACTTAGTCTCTTAAAAGGGAGCTTGTTTTGGAAAGTCAACTGGAAGTTGACTACTTAGTTAGAGGGCTCGGATAGAAATTCTGACTATTCAGTTAGCTTTGGGGGATGATTTGTGACTTAGGAGTGCAATCGGAATTGAATTTGGAGGTCCAGTGTAGAATTAGGCTTGAATTGGCTAAGTTTGAATTTTGGTGGATGGGTAGGTGATATTTTGATCCGAGGGTCAGAATGGAATTCCAAGAGTTACAGTAGCTCCGTTAGGTAATTTTTTATATGTCTACAAATTTGTAGGTCATTCGGACATCGTTTGGTTAGGTGTTTGATTGAATACGCATTTCAAAAGTTTTGATGAAAACTAGGCTTGAATCCGATGTATTTATTGGTTTTAGAGTTGTTTGACGTGTTTTGAGGATTGGAACTAGTTTGAATAAGGTTATAGGATGTGTTGGTGCTTTAAGTTGAGGTCCCGGGGGCCTCGGTGTGATATTGGGTGGTTAAACGGGAATTTTGGAAGGATGTAGCAGGTTTGAACTTCTGCCTGCTGTTGTTTCCGCTTCTGCGGAAAAGGAGCCACAGAAGCGGTTCCGCAGATGCGGTGGGATGGCCGCATAAGCGGTCAGGCATGGCCCAGGGCAATTGCGCATAAGCGGACTAGGGGGTCGCTTCGGCGGGTCCGCTTAAGCGGATAATACACCGCAGAAGTGGTCGATGGAGGACCGCAAAAGCAGATGCTGAGTCGCATAAGCGGTCCCACGAATTTTTAAGTGAGACTGCATAAACGGTCAATATGTCGCATAAGCGGTACCGCATGTGCGGTTAAATGGCTGAAGAAGAATTCGGGCATGTGTTTAATGAACAATGTTCGCGAATTTCAAAAGTTAAGAAAATATTTGGGACTTCGACTAGGGTTGTTCTTGGGCGATTTTGAGGAGAAATCGAAGGAGCTTCATCAGGTAAGAACTATTAGCCTCGGAATATGTTATTTTGGTGTAAAAACATTTATTAATCACTGAAATTCAAGGAATCAAAGGGTAAAAATGGAGGTTAGGGCTTGAAAACTTAAGAGAGTTTAAATATGAGTTTGGAAGGGCAAACGAACTCTGATGTTTGTAAATTTGATATGTATAGACTCGTGGCGAGACGAGGAATCTAGTGATGTAAATTTCGGAATTTTTCGAGAAGTGGGCCCGGGGCTCGGGTTTTGCCAACTTCGTGATTTTTAGTATTTTTCGACTAATTTCGATTGGGTTATGTTTATTTAGCATATAGTACTGTATTCATTGTGGTTTTGACTAGATTCGACGCGCGAGGAGGTCGATTCAAGAGGGAAGGGCATTGCGGACTAGTCTACGGCTGGTTTGAGGTGAGTAATAGATGAAGATGATGACCTGAGGGTTTGAAACCCTGGTATCTCACACTCTGATGCTGTATTGAGGTGAGAAACTTACTCTACAGTGAGTGCAGGGTCGTTTGTGGATGGGACTATGGCTTAGTCTGTCTGAGTGATGTCTGTACTGTGTTATTGACTAGAAATTGGCTGGCAAACATCCTACTTGGATTGTTATGAACATATTTGGGATGCGTGCCAACTATTTGGATCCCTTAGGGATTATTATCACTGTTGCCATGAAATTGAACATGTTTCCATGATATCAGTCCTGAGTTAATAACTGTCTATAAATGATTAGCAATCTTCTAAGGTTTTAAATCACTTAAACTATAATACCTGTTAAAAAATGGAACCGAAAATAGTAAACTTGATTGTGCCTGTGTGGCTTGCATGCATATATAACTGGACTGATTGTGGACCGGGCTGCACACCGCAGCGATTGCTACTATGTCATTGCGCTTGGGCTGTAGGAGCCCCTCCGGAGTCTGAACCCCCACAGTGAGCGCGAGTACCCAATGGATCGGGCTATACGTTGCAGCGGTCATGTGCATTGCATTGCATTCATGCATTGATATCTATTTGTCTATCCATCGTTGATTACTGTTGTTTTATAGTTTAGTTTGTTAAGTGGTTAGTTTCAGCTTTGCATTGTGGTATTTCGGGATTTCTTACTTTCAATCATTATATATGTCTATTACCACTGAGTTGGAAGTACTCACTTTACTCCCTGCACCATGTGTGCAGATTCAGGTGTCCTGGAGACTTAGCTGAGCAATCGCTGTCTTCCAGAGTTTTATCAGAGTTGTCGAGGTAGCTGTCTGACGTTCGCAGGACCCGACTTCTCCCTTTTATTCAGTTTTATTTACGCATTCTAGACTTATGTATTTTCGAATATTTGTTACTCCGTTGTTTAGAGGCTTTAGACTCGTGACCCCAGATTCTGTTGGGAGTGTTTCGTCGGATATTTCGTTCTGTTCCGTATTATTTTTATTACAAACATCGCCTTATTATTTTTGAACTGTTAAATTCCCTTAAATTGTCGGAAATGAGTTATCCGGTTGGGTTCGTGAGTGATAATTGGTCAGGCTTGCCTAGTTATATGGTTGGGCACCATCACGACCGGGTTTGGGTCGTGACACTCTGTATTTAGTCAAGTATTGAAGAAATTTGTGGCTGCTTAAGGTTTGCATTTCAAGTTTCATTTTGTACCGATTTGTTATATTAATTGGGTAAATGCTTCATTTGTTCATCTAAGATAACATGTATTAATTTTGCTCATTATTTTATTAGCATGAAGGTTTTTAGGATAATCTAAGTTCATTGTTGAGTTGGGTTTAATCAATTGGATGTTGGGATTGAGCTTCATTACAAGATTAGAGTTTAGCGTCTCTCGGTTATCTGAATAATGGCTTTTTGATTTCTTAGATTTGAATCTATTCATGTAACAATATTTAAATTTGGATAGATATGCTTAAGATTAAGATTTTGAACTTAAATTTGGGCAGATTCGTTTAAGTTTAAGTGATATTAAGCTTAAGATTATGTTTTTCCTTAGTTAACATTCAATATCAGTTTTTTTATTGCATCTTCTTGGATTCCTGTCTTGTTCATGACGTTAAGCATATGACGGCACACTTTTGTAATTATTAGTTTCAGCTCTTCTGCTCGTATAAAGCCAAGTGTGTTTCTCATGAATTACGTCCTAAATGAATCATGGAACGAAATTCATGATCTCTCAACCTTAACAAGTCTTTGAATAAATAACCCATGAATATTTGTTGAAAGCCTTTAGGCGCATTTTAAAATACAATTGTAGTTGTGTACACGTTCGCGTGACATGATTAGGATTTCTAAAACCAAAATTGGAGTATGCATTCGCACAAATGTCGGCAAAATTTTCTTAGTAATAATAAAGCGTTATTAATTATGGACATGTTCGCATGACATGATTTTTGAAGCATCAAACAAATGGGTACACGTACGCGTGACCTGTTTCAAGATAATTTTCTTAATTAAACAACGGTGAAAGGTAAATGCACGTAGGTTCTAACATTAGTAATTAATCAAATTTAAGAAGCCAAGTATGATCAAAGCGACCATTTTAGAACCACAGAACTCGGGAGTGCCTAACACCTACTCCCAGGTTAGTAAAATTCCTTACCCGAATTTATGTGTTCGCAGTCTGTATAACAGAGTCAATTTTTTTCTCGATTCGGGATTTAAATAGGTGACTTGGGACACCCTAAATTATCCTAAAAGGCGACTCTAAATGTTTTTAGTAAAATAATATTGTTTCGATTGTCACTTTATGTTGGAAAAAACACCAATACATCCCTTCCGGGGGTGTAGTAAAAAAGGAGGTGTGACAGCCGCCTATGAATTCCTTTCTCTCTCAATTCTCTCTTAACCCCCTCGAAAACCCTAACTGTTGCCCTCAACTGTCGCCCTAAGACTGCTAAAATCAATGGCTTCCAAAGCCATTGGAGGCTTGTATCCACCTCCCTAGTCTTCCATATGTTCAAGTATCACAGTTTCAAGGCTGAATCCTGGAAAATTTTGATCCAGACCTTGGTTGATTTCAGTTCTATGGCTGTCTCTGGTCATCTTTGACTTTGCTCCGGCCAGCCATGTCTATTCAAGCGTGAATCTTGACTTTTCCTACATATATCGACGATTTTCGAAGACTTTCTCACCATCTGGGATACTCCTGAAACCCTAGCCTTTAAGGTTCTTCCGATTTCTTTTAGGTCTGTTTTAGATCTGTGTTTGCTCTAAGCTTTTAAACATTTTTCTCAAGGTTTCTTTCAAACTCTACCTTCGAAACCCCTTTATCTTTTCCGATTTTGGTTTTTGTTAAGTTATTTCGAAGCTTTCTTTGATTTTCAACATGTTCTGTTGTGTTTCCTTATGTCGTTCTTTACTAGAGTTTGCATGTTAGGAGTCTTAGTTTCTTTTGAGATTTTAGAATATATTTTGTGTTAGTATTTGTCTGATTGATGTTGTAAACCCTAAAATTTTGGGTTCGCTCAAGTTCCGAGACTATCTGCTGTATGATTTACTTGTTCATCATCTCTAAATTTGATTGGTTTTGAAACCCTAATTTATTTTGGCCTATTCGATCTTCTAAAAACTGCTTCATCTATTTGAAGTTGCTCGACTGGATTCAAAGTCCTTTTGTTTCAACTTCTGTTTGTCTATGTGATTTGGTTTTTTGTAGTCATTGAAACTAGACTATACTTTTCAGAAGGGCCTTTTTACTTGACCCTTTACATGTTTCTGATACCCTTTTTCTCTATTACTAAGTTGACCTATGTGACTACCATGTTTCATTGTCTGCTGACTTTTTGATTGTTATTGCATGCTGCTTCTCTTTGCCATAGTTTAGCCTCATATGCCTCATGTTTGTGCATTCTATTTATATGCTAAAACAGCACTCATGGTTCTCTCTTTGATTGATTCTGAGCTCCTTGTTTCTGGGCCTGATTTGAAAACTTTCCTTAGACTTTTGATTCTCCTATTTTTAACTTGGTTTATTTTCTTATTCTTGGGAACCCGTGTGATTCTCCTTAAATCAGTAATTTCAAACCCTTGACTCCCTGATTTACTGAGAGCTGATTGTCTCCATATTTTGCAAATCTCTTGTGTTTCCTATCTTATTTGGTTAACCAAGTATTTTTACTAATTCTTCAGTAGTTGTTTCCTTAATTTTACCCCTATGTACCTACCCCTAATTGTCTATTCTGTACATGATGCTCTACCTGATTTCTTTCCTTAACTATTTTCTGCACATTACCGTTGGTTGATTTAACTCCATAATTAAAGGAAGTACTTATAATGATTTGTTTTTAATTGATATATAGTTCCATAATTACTACTAAACTATGATTCTTGCCTTATTTACCACTTGTTTTCAAACTATAAGTACCTTGCTCTTTCATTAGCACAAACACGAACACTCTTGGTTCTAAAATCATTTACACTCAAAAAATTCTCTCCTACTTTACTACTTCTACTGTGAACTATTTAGCTGGCTGAAAGCCAAAACTATATTTCAAAAATCCTGCTACATTGCCATTACTATATTTTGCTTCCTTGAACTGGTATGTTCTGATTAAAATTTCAGCATCGCAACAATATATTTACTTAATACTTTTGCCTTCTTGTTGCCTACTGCTTGTGTTTAATTTAGTACTTTATTCTAGCATGCTATAATTTCCTTCTTCCTATTCTGAATTTATGTATTAAGTATCCTAAAACCCTACCCCAATGTGTTTGACATTGATGGTTTGTTTGAGGCATGACAGTATTGACCATTGTTGTCCATGACTTAAATTTGATTCCCCTAGGATCATAACCTCTATGTATTCTCTAGTATTGTGTGTTCTGGTGGGCTTATGGGCATGCCATCATCTTCTATTGTTGTGCATGCCCAAAGCTGACCCTTGCCTAAGTACATAGGCTTTTTGCAATTTCCCAACCCCTGAACCCCTTTTGTATAAAATTATCAACTTGTTTGTGACTTTTTCCCAGCACCCTTTTACCTCTCCTTTATTCCCTCAAAACTCTATTTTTTCACTTGCACTCTCTCTTAGACTGAAGTTCTGCCCCCCTCTTGTGAGCCTTGACTTGGGACCCATGAGCTCCTTTTGAACTTGGACACTTGAGGGCTGGCACTTCCACACTGCACTTGTCCCTGTTCTTGTGATACAATTTAGGTGTAAGCACTGCCCGGAGTCCCATTGAGGCACTTAGGGAACTCTGACACATTTAAAATTACATAAAGGCTTTGGATCAATGGTCTTTGAGGTTGTCTATCTCACAACTTAGAGAGGAAGTCAAGAGTCAGGCTTCCTCTAGTTGTACTTTTCTTTGTACTTTTCTAAAGTAATTTATTATTCAGGTTTGTAATAATTTATAATAAATATTTGGGGCTGGCTAGTGAAAAAGGGTGGGAAACTATACATGCAAGGGTAGAAATCATCTATAAGGTGTTTTAACTTCTGCATATTCAAAGTTCACCTAGAAACCATGCCTATAGGGTATTTTAACTTCTGCATATTCAAACATCACCTAGAAACTATGCCTATAGGGTGTTTTAACCTTCTGCATATTCAAACTTCACCTAAAAACCATGCCTATAGCAATATTTTAATAATTCAAGCTGTATTTAGATAACATGTCTATAAGGTTTAAAACAAGTTTCAGCATTTAGATACCATGTTTATGAGGTTTAAAACAAGTTTCTACACTTAGACACCATGTCTATAAGGTTTTTGCAATTAGATATCACGTCTAAAATCGGTAATGCATAGAAATCATGCCTATAGGGATCCTCAAGCATTTCTGATTCGTTTTCATTCATAGTCAATGTTTGATATAAAGTCAGTAATAGTAGATGCTATCACCTGCAGAGCTTGTAACCCATTTATTTAATTTTATATACGTTCTGTATCCCTTTTAATAATCTAAGTCCCTCACTTAACAAGTTTAACAAGTATGCATATATGACTTGAAATAATTCATTTCGAGCCTTACTATCTCATCACCTTCTAAGTTAAGTAGATATCATGCCTATAGGACCCCATCTAAACACTTAGTCAAGCCTTATAGTAATAAGTATAAAGTGAATTTGTTTCTATTAATCATTACAACCAGCTGGCAGGCCCGATTTGGACTTCTATCTAAGTTATACAATAAACCAATCTGCCTCAATATTTAAACTCCCTAGTCTTTGGAATATTTTAATCAGACCTAAAAAGTATGTGCAAGTCATGCTAATTATATGCTTTCTTTGTTTAAGGAGGTATATATGAGCCTTTGTTTGTTTATATGCTTTCCCCAAAGATATGCCATATTTGTTTTGCCTGTCGCCTTAGAGTTTTTACATTTGAAACTTTAAATAAGCCTAATATCCCTCCCTTTTTAGGATTAGTAATTCTAAGTACCTCCGGGACTGATAGGAGTGTGACGGATAATAGCATGAAATAAGTAATAGAGACCAATCTGCGCTTTAAATACCTTAACGGGGTAGGAAGGGTTGATATGGATATGATGACCATGCGATAACATCACTTGTAGCCCCTCATTGAGGAGTGATTACCGGACATTGTATGGGGTGATCCATATTTTTAATAAACCTACGCCCCCCCCCCCCCTTCCTTTATTTTTCATTTCTTTTCTTTTAGCATTTTAACTCCTTATTTTAAAAATCGGCTTTTCTAATTATTCTTTCAAACTTTTTTTACTTTCAAACCTTTATGCGTTGAAATCCCCTCTTATTTTAGCCTTATCTGCTATATTCTAATTGCACCTCAATTCACAATAATTGTCTAGCCGGGAATCACACTAGTGGATTCTGAGGGGAGCCTAACACCTTCCTCTTAGAATAATTTTAAGCCCTTACCCTATCTCTGTTTATCCAAATCAAACTCTTTTGGTGTCCTAATGTACCCCAATCATTAAGTCGCGACTTTTCAAATGCAAACCTAGTCCCCAAAAGGAATGGGTTGTCCCTCCAAATGTCAAAAAACTGACTTCCGCGAAGGAAAAAAGGGGCACGGTAGCATAGCGACTCTGCTGGGGATAATTACGCTTTTACCATTTCAGATTATTATTTTAAATCTATGCTCCTTTATGTTCAAATTATTTGTTTAATTCCTTTAAGCATTCAATTCCCTTTTCAATTGCGCAACGGACTTGTCTTTGGTCTCTTCCCTTTTCTTCTTTCCTTTACTACTGCTTTAAATTAGTAAAACGGTTGTATTCACTGCTTTCTTAACGTGTAAATACGTGACAATATGACTTTAATTGTTTCATAATCATGCTCAAGATCATATTCAACTCATGCTAAACAAATACCATAGCAACGCATATAATAAGTGGTTTCGGCATGGTCACCAACATCCACCCAGAATTTCTAAGCTAATTGGAAGATCTTCACTCCAGTGATCAGACCCTTGTCCGGAAATATGTGAGAAACCTACCTTCTCTCCCTGAAATCCAACCCAACAACAAGATCATAGAAGCTGCTACTTTGTCCTTGGATTGTGAAAGGTCCGTGTTCCACTTCAAGGACATTGAAATGACACCCTTAAAAAATAGGAGGATTGGCCGGTATACCATGCAAAACTCTGGGTTTCTTAATGCTTCAGAACCGCAAGGGCAGGGGTTTCCTCAAAGTGATGGGTTTAAAGAAGAATCCAAAACTGACATGTTTGAAGGAATCCTACATTCCTTTTGACTATTTGTATGAGAGGTATGGTCATAGCATATCCGACCATACCTATCTAGACGAGTTTTCCATCACATCATTAGAGCATATTCATCGAAAGGTCTTTGTATTCATGTTTTTTTCCAATGATTGATCGTGTTTCGAATGAATAAAGCAAGAATCCACACAAGACTAGCTATGGTAACTAAGACCTTAATAGAAGGAACTGGCAGGCAGCCAATCAGCATTCGTTGCGGAAATATACCGAGCTCTAGAGAGGTGTAAATAGGGAGCCAAACACTTCGAAGGCTGCAATTTACTACTTCAACTTTGGCTCGTGGAGCATCTCCAAAAGGGTGACTACCAACAAGAAATTCAGCAAAGGGACTGGGATGATCATATCGCTTTTCATCATCCGAAGAGAATGAATTGCATGCCCAATATGTTTGCCCAACCGGAGAATGCTAGAGAATGGGTCGAGCTCTTCGAAAGTCTGACTGAGGACCAAGTGCAATGGATGTTTGAGTGGTTTTCGACCGAAGAGTTCATCGCCCGATCCAGAGATGCACCTTTCCTGATATTGATCGGCCTGAGAGGAACGTGCCCTTACGTCCCTCTCCAGGTTATGAGGCAAGCATATAGGAAGCAGGTTATACCTAATGTTGACAAGATGAGTCGCTTCCGGGCTAACTTTCAGGATGATGAAAGTCCTTACAAGTGCCAGGCTCAACATATGTGGCACTGCAAGATTGTCATTGAAAGGGATACCATCAAGTGAGATAGATACCACGCCAGTTGTTCTCCTTTCTACTCGGGCTGATTGGAGGATAATCAAAATGTTTTGGACCAACCAGAATTTGTTCGAGGTCACAGGATCATAGATGAAAAAGCCGAAGCACAGGTTAAGTACAACCTACTACGCAAAAGGAACTAGGAATACGAAAGCGAGCACTGTGAGGTACAAGAAGCCAATCAAAAGTTAATTGAGGAATGGAAGGACATGTCTATCAGTGCAACAAACGACTGGGATACTTGGAGCGAGACACAGTGGAGTTGGAGAAGAAATTTCTCAAGAGGTTCGAAGACTACCAAAATGCTGAGGGAAACGATGGCGGACATCTAGCCAGAGCCTACCTATTTCTGGGACATCGAGAGTTGGGAAAGCTATTTGATTGATCCAGGGATGCCGAATCTGGGGAAGGTCCTTCTAGGACCAAATAGACAGGAGTTTTCTTCTTTTTATGAAATGTATTAAGGCCAATAGCCATTAGTGACTTTTCTTTTCTATTATTTAGTGTCGATTTGGGATTCGTATTACTTTCTATCAATAAAATAAGGCACTTAGAATTCTTAGTTATACAAATAAATTTGTCACTAGACCTACCTCGAGCACAAAGAGGTCACCATATTAGGACATGGTTAACATTCTGCACTATGTGTTTGAATATCGCAACACTTTCTTCATGATCCTCACTATCTAGTTACCTTTTTTTTTACTTTTTGTTTATTTATTTCCCTCCCCAAAGATTAGTTCGTGCACTCTGGCAACATCATCTTATTCCACGAGATCTAGAGGCCCTCCACTCTCTCCTCCTCTTAGTCCTATCAAAAATAAGAAAAGAGGAAAGATGGAAGATTTGAACAACGCCAGAAAGGAGAACTCAACTGAACGGGTAGAGGTCAGTCATGGTCATGGTACTATGGTTCCTAAGGAAAATGCATCCCAACTTGAACAAACGCTGCTAAAATTCCAAGAAGAACTTGATCAAGTTCGCAATCTAGAAAATCTGTCATTTTCCCTCATCACTCCAGATGTTATTGCTCATAACCCTACACCACCACAAAATATCCAAAAGCCACAAAACCATCCCGCTCTTCACCATCACCGCAACACTTTCCATACTTCAAACAATACCCCGTTGCTCATCCCAGAACCTCAAAACTCCACAAATGACCATTGCCACACCTACCATAATACCCCCATCCACGTGGAGACTATGCCATACTCCACCCAGCCCATCTCAAACACACCCGAGTCTGATGACAAAGATTTTCTCATCAGAAACCTGGCCGAAGAACCTAAGAAACTGACTTGCCGAATTCAAGGCTTTGAAGGAAGTAAGAGAATTAAAGGGCTACACTACGAAGAACTTTATATACAGCCCGATGTCAAACTTCCCGAGGGGTACAAAACTCCTAAGTTCGAGATGTTCGATGGTACAGGGGATCCAAGGGTCCATTTTAGATGTATTATGACAAGTTGGTTGGAGTAGGGAAAGATGAAAATATCTGCATGAAGCTATTCATGAGGATCTTGAAGGGAGATGTTCTGTCCTGGTACATATCCAAGATCCAAAAAAGTGGTCGAACTGCGTAAGCATGGCGTCCAAATTTATGGACATGTTCTTGTTCAACACGGAGAATGCACCAGATGTGTTCTATATTCAAAATCTAAAGAAGAATCCCACAGAACATTTTGCGATTATGCTACTTGGTGGAAGTTTGAAGCTGCTAAGGTTAGACCTGTCTTAGAGGATGAACAAATTCTTTGTCCGGGCTCCAGACCACAGTATTATGAAAGGCTGATGATGATGGAGGGCCACAAATTTTTTGACATTATCAAGCTGGGAGAAAGCATCGAATAGGGCATCAAAAGCGATATGGTTACGATCTTCGAGGCCTTGCAAGCTACAAATAAGGCCTTACAGTCAGGAGATGTGTCCAAGAAAAGGGATGTAAGAGTTGCAATGGTGGCAAAAAGAACCAAACTCTCATTAAATACCAAACTTACCAAATGCCTCCACTCACATATTAGCCTACTCCAAACTACCAAACACCCTCATTTTCTTACCAAACTCTACCACCCACTTATCAATCACCTTCACCTCTCACATATTATCCTACTTTACCTAGATTTTCCCAACCTGCTCATGTTTACCAAGCCTACAACACTCAACCACCCCACTATCAATCCCCTCTTGCATACCAAAACTTCCCTAGACCTCGATCAAACTTTGACCGAAGGCCTCCGAAATAATATACGACTATTGTTGAACCTATTGAGAAGTTGTATGAAAGACTCCAAGCTACTAGTTATGTTACATATATCCCTGCTGCTCCTGAGAACCCCTCTCAGTGGGTTAATCCAAATAAATCCTATGCATACCATTTCGGCATGAAAGGACACACTATTGACGAATGTCGTTCTCTGAAAGACAAGATTCAGACTTTAATTGATACCAATATTATCCTTGGTATCATGGAAAAGAAACCTGGTCCAAATATCCGCAATAATCCTCTGCCAGACCACAAGGGTGGAGGCATTCACATGATCGAAATAGAGGATGATTGGGATCTCGAGGGATCGATTAGTTTGGTCACAGAAGGTGACGGCCCTAAAACCAATTGCCACTCTTAATCCAATCGTGGTTCAGATTCAGCCCTATGGGGACACCGAGGTAAATATGTCGGTGCCCCTTGACTATGTGTCAATGTCCTCTGAAAAGAGACCAGCGCCAATTGAGGTCGAATTTGTGTCTCCAGTAAATGCACGTACACCATTCGAAGTAGTAGTTTTATCGCCCAAGGTACATGCTCCATTCGAAGTAAAGATAGCCACGCCTATCCCATTGGTGATGTCGACCATGATGCCATTTCACACAAAGGCTATACCTTGGGAACATCTATCTATGTCAAGCAAGCAGGCCTCTAACCGGCCTCCTATCACCGAGATCGGGCCAGATGACCTTTGGAGAATGATACAAGCTAAGGAATACTCTGTCATCGACTAGGAACAAAACACCATCGCAAATCTCCATCCTTGCATTGCTACAAAACTCTGAGGCACACAAGAACACGTTGCTAAGGGTACTGGGTGAAGCATTTGTACCCAGCAACATCACTGGTGGAGAAATGGCTAATATGGTAGGACAGGTATTGGAAAGTTACAAGATCACTTTCCATGAAGATGAGCTGCCACCAGAAGGGTTGAGTCATAACAAGGAATTGCACATCACCGTGCAATGCGAAGACTATTTTATCACAAAAATCCTGATTGATGGAGGGTCCAGCCTCAAAATTTGTCCGTTAGTAACACTCGGGACATTGGGTAAGGGACTGCATGAGATAAAGGATTGAGCCATCAATGTGAAAGCTTTTGACGGATCCCAAACATCCACCATCAAATAAATTAGTTTGTGTTTGCAAATGGAGCCTACTTGGTTCGATGTTAATTTTCAAGTAATAGACGTGCCGGCATCTTACAATCTGCTATTGGGACGACCCTAGATTCATACTGCAAGGTCCGTAGCATCAACACTACATCAGATGGTAAAGTTTGAGTGGAATCACCAGGAGTTTATCATTCACAGCGATGGTAGCAATCCTATATACAATCGCCAGACCATCCCGGTAGTCGGAGGTAGAAGAAAGTTGGGTGGAGAGACCTATCACCACATCGAGCGAGTCAACACCATTGACAAGGACAAATGGTGGGACAACAAAATCGTGAGCATATTGAACTGGAGTGGGTACGAACCAGGTAAGGGGCTTGGTAAGGACCTCCAAGGAATCACTAAGCCCATAAAACTCACGAAGCATGGCACCATTTTCGGTCTGGGAAATGAGTATACCAGGAAAGAATTCAACAACTGGTCGCCACCATGGCGCGGTCCTTATTATCCGCTGGAGAATCTAATACCACGCTTGGAATAGACTTTCTAATTGGTCGATATTATCTATGTGTCAGAAGAAGAGGAAGCACTAGCATCGATGAAGAATTTGTTCCTAGAAGACAATGATATGGATTGTTGTGTCATTCTCGAGTAGGAGAGGGAGGAAGGACCTTCCATACAAGCTATAAGCAGTGGAGCACACCTCAATAACTCGACAATCAAAACCACCAAAGCCCAGCGAGCCTCAGGGTAGCAAGGCTAAACAAGCATCATACACTATCTTTTATTTTTACTAGTTAATTTTTTTTCCTTTTGCATTTTTAAATTTTTGCAATAAGATCTTCATTATTCAAAAAAGTTATAGAATTTATCAAAGCATTTTGATTTTCCCTGTAAATCAATACTCATATAATTTTCTCTCATTACATTACTTATACATCATTACTATTACTTATCTTGATGAATCGATGACTGTGACATGAAATGAGACAACGCAACAAATGGACATTGATTTAGAGGAAGATGACATAATGGAAGAGATTGTTAAGGAAGTTAAGAATTTTGAAAGCAGACCGAAGTCCAACCTGGACGAGACTGAGGTTGTTAACCTAGGAGATGTAGAAAACATCAAAGAAACATGAATCAACGTCTACTTATTGCCGTCAGAAAAGAAGGAATTCACAGATTTTCCAAGAGAATATGAGGACATATTCGCCTGGTCGTATGACGACATGATGGGCCCGACTACGTCTATTGTGGCTTCCAAACTACCGACTGATCCGACATGTCCGCCGGTAAAGAAGAAGCTCAGGAAGTTCAAACCTGATATGACTTTGAAAATAAAAGAAGAAGTCACCAATTAGGTCAAAGCAAAGGTCCTCAGGGTCGTAGAATACCCGACATGGTTAGCAAAAATTGTGTCAGTACCAAAGAAGGACGGGAACGTTAGAGTCTAGGTCAACTACCGGGATCTAAACCGGGCCAGTCCAAAAGATGATTTTCCTTTACCAAACATACACATCCTGATCGACAATAACGCTAGGCTGAATTGCAATCGTATGTGGATTGTTTCGCTGGTTACCATCATATCTGGATGAATGAAGAAGATGCTGAGAAAATGGCTTTCAATACGCGGTGGGGAATGTACTGCTACAAGATGATGTCGTTTGGTTTAAAGAATGTAGGGGCCACCTACATGAGGGATATGCCTGCCATTATTTTTCATGATATGATACACAAGGAGATCTAGGTGTATGTAGATGGCGTTATCATTAAGTCCAAGAAGTCCACTAATCAAATGGAAGATTTGAAGAAGTTTATTATTGCGAAGGTACAACCTGAAACTGAATCCTGCGAAGTGTGCATTTTGGGTTCTTGCTGGAAAATTACTTGGGTTTTATTGTGGGTCACCGGGTAATAGAACTGGATCCATCAAAAGTCAAAGCCATTCAATAATTACCACCGCCAGAAAAAAAAAAGGACGCGATAAGTTTCTTGGGGAGACTCAACTACATCAACCGGTTCATAGCACAATCTACAGTTATCTATGAGCCAATCTTTAAGATGTTAATGAAGGACACTGCCATCAAATGGACTGATGACTGCCAGAAAGCTTTCGACAGAATCAAGGAATACCTATCAACACCACCAGTCTTGGTCCCACCCAAGCCAGGTAGACCCTTATTAATTTACCTTGCATTATTGGATAGAGCGTTCGGTTGTGTTGTGGTGTAGCATGATGAAACAAGGAGGAAGGAGCAAGTCATCTATTACCTCAGTAAGAAGTTTACCCCATACGAGGCCTGGTATTCTCTGTTATAGCGTACCTATTATGCTCTGATTCGTGTGGCCCAGAAGCCGATTCACTACTTCTGTACCTATACTATATATCTCATATCAAGGACGGATCCTTTGAGGTACATCTTTCAGAAACCCATGCTCACTGGAATGCTGGCCAAGTGGCAAATCTTGTTGAGTGAGTTCGACATTGTCTACGTGACTCAAAAAGAAATCAAGGAATAGGCACTAGCAGATCACCTTACTGAAAACCTCATCGATGGAGAATATGAACCCTAAAGACGTATTTTCCTAACGAAGAGGCATCATTCACAGGAGAAGACATTGCAGAATCCTATGATGGCTGGAGAATGTTTTTTGATAGAGCAACAAATTTCAAAAGAGTTGGCATAAAAGCAATCTTAGTATCAGAAACCAGTCAGCATTATCCGATGTCTGCCAAACTCAGGTGTCACGCAACAAAAAATCTGAGGAGCGTGACCGGCGGTCAACCGAGTAAACCCGACTGAGCAAGCTTGGCAGGTTTCATGCATACTACCCAGCCCAACCGATATTTAAATAAGGGATGGACTTCATTAATCAAATTCTATCAACATATAATTAATGATTTCCATTTCAGTTTCATTAGCAACATCATTTCGCCACTTTAAAGGTATTACAAATTATAAACTTATATACATCAATATTTCCATTTTAATTTCCAATACCCGACACCACACACAACCTGTCTACGGAGCCTCTAAATATAACCAAAGGAAAATACAGAAATGCCGGCAACAAGGCTCCGACTATACCTTATACAAATACAGAAAAAAAAAATCAGACTCTGGGAAGAATAGCGGCATAAGCCACGCAGGGCCCCGAGGGGAAAGGGGCTCACCAATACAGCTGACGGAAAGCAGAGGAGTTGCTACAGCCGGTGGACTGGAGTGCCTGCTATAGATCCACCTACAATCATAACACGAATGTAGCGCCCCCGGCAGAAGGGACGTTAGTACATTTTAATTGTATTGGTATGTATAACTAAACACCATTTTACTAGAAAGAACTATCAAATAGATAAAAGCAATTAATACGGGCAAATCAAAGAAACAATTCATATAATTCTTCATACAAATTCCACAACACCGACTAGGGAAATTCTGCCACATGTTCACCACTGTTCTCATCACCACCGCCATCTCGAGCGGAGTCCGGTCGCGACCCGACCGGCTAGGTCACCTCAATGGAGGCATTACTTTCAATCAATATTTCATTTCCTTTATCTGGAATTCAATATCAGCACATTACCACCATGTGTGCGCCATGGTGTCCGATCATGACCCGATCGGCTAGGTCACCGTCTTGGAGGCATTACTCGATTCTCATTTGTCAACACCTTCAAATCTTTAGTCCACACATATCACAACAATTCCTGGGCACTCATGGCCACCACCATCACATCATTTTCCCTTTCCAACATTCGTTTTACAAGTTATGATCATAGACACACATACCAAAGATAACACAAGTTGCAATCACAAATAGTGAGCACATCGCTAGCATGAATAATTCTTTGTTTTAGTGTCCGCTTATAGCCCAAGTATTTCAAAAAGTAATTATACTTTTCGTCATTCTCTAATTATCAAGATTGGCACGTTATTCACATTGAGGCAACACAAATAATGATACTTTTCATCATTCTCTAATTATCAAGATTGGCACGTTATTCACATTGAGGCACATCCTTCACGAATATGTATAGATATATGTAAATCAATTAATTTCGCAATAACAATCAATACACTAGCCAATTCAACTCTTACCACATGTTCATAAGCACCAACGAAGCTCGATTTCTAATAAAAGGGGGTTTTAGCCATACATACCTCAATAAAGTTGTTACTTACTCTTTTACAAATTTTTGGAACTCTTAGCGCTTCGATCTATGGAAAAAGAATTTCAAATTATCGAGAAGAAACTAAAGTCCTAGCTTGGTTCGAGCATATCATCAATCACTAAAGGTGCACTATGACCTTAGGCCCCTTTTTGTGAGAAATTTCTATCATTTTGTACCCCCAATTGCCTCCTTTTTAATTTTACTACTTTCTAATACTCTATGGTGGCATGCATGCAAGAGATTCACTCTCATACCCATGAATTACTTCCCTAATGACCCCATATGGCTAAGTATACAAATATGAGTTGAGCTGATGGAGCCGTACCTCTTAGGATGAAGATTCAGGAGCCTTCACTTAATTTTCTTCAATGATTTAGCCCAATCTTATGAAATAATTTGATGGGAGACTTTCCCTCTCTAAGAAACCTCTTCCTCTCTCTAGAATTGCTCAGATGAATGTTCAAAATGAGCTAGAACACCGGTTATATCGATATAGAAGTCGGGTAAAAAATTAGAAAATTGGATCCCCGTGTCAACTATGCGGTCGCATCTGCAATCGCAGAGTAAACATGCGGTCCGCATAATGGACCGCAGAATTGCTCCCCAAAAACTAAACATTCTGACTCGGTCTGCTGTAAGAATGCAGTCCGCATTCATGTTCTACGGTCGTAAAGTGCACCGCAGAACTGACCTTCGCACAAGTCAAAGGAAAATATGCGACGACTATGCGGTCCGCATTTCGATTATGCGACCGTATTTCGACTGCATTACTGACTTCAATTTTAACCAACATTCTGCCTCACTCTGCGGCAGATATGCAGTCCGCATTTCAATTATGCGACCGCATTCTGGACCGCATTTGTTGCATTTTTCTGGAAACTTATTCTTGACTTTTTAATACATTATTCAATCCAAAAAGGTCCGCGCATATTTACTAATTTCTAACACATGATCCTAACTTGGCCCCACGGGATCCGGGTTTTGAGTAGGGATTTCACGGGGCCTTACAGCCTTCCCCACTTAAGATCATTCATCCTCGAATGAGGATTTTTGAAAATCAGTTTGTTTGAAAAACATGATATGCAGACTCTCAAAATTTTCACTAACTCCCATACTTTTAGAAAAATTTCGCCCGAGTTTCCTTTGTATTATGGACATATCTACCTGTCAGAGAGCCCCCGAAACACATTTCCAAGAACCATTACACAACTCCTATCATCCCTACAACTGGTATACAATTCATTTCATCAACACTTACACATATTCAATCACTTGACACGTTCTTGCACATAGTTTGATTAATACAATGAATCCCATATGCTTTAACCTCTTCGATTCACTATACTCACGTAAATTAATCATTATCAACCTATACTATCATTAATCATTCACTTATTACCAGAGTTCTTACAAATCTTTCATTTACCAGAAAGGGTATGCACATGACTCAAATAATCACAACACATACAATTTTCGGCACAACTTAAAGAATTCCAATAGTAAAGCATTTAGGGGGGGATATGGGGTGCCTTTGCACCAAATGGAACACAACATCAGTTTACTTTAAGATAAAAATTCGCACGATCGCTACCAAACTTGTTCAAACGGATGGGGATATTCTTCTTTCATTTCATCTTCTGCTTTCCAAGTGGCTTCCTCAACTTGATAAAGCACCGCAATATTATACATCGACTAAACGGACCTCGGCATTGCAATTACTACTTTGTCACGATGATACCTGGACATGGACCGCGCATTTTTAAATCATAACACCTAGAAGGTACCTTTCAAATCAAAACCAACTGCTATGTAATCAAGAGAAAATACTTTTATCTTCACGATACTCTCGGCCTTCAATGGCCTCTTATATCAACAGACGTCGCCAAAATACATTCACATGAACAATTTCGACCCCTAAACTTAGTTAGCGAGGATAACAATTAGATATCTTGCATAATCTAACTATCACTATCTTCACCTTTGATAATTTCCACCAAAATGATACACAATTGATCCCTACTTACTTTCCTAGACATAGACATGTGAATTCACAGAATATACGGCAACAGCTATGGGAACACTTCACACTTCTAGTGCGGCCTATTGTGGGATAAACTTATGCTACCTTTATTATCAACTCACATACATTTTCAGGGGAAAACATTGAAAATAGTCTGCTCACCCTCCAAACTCTATTGCTCCAGGAGAACACTCCCACTAAACCCTTGATGGCCTTCAACGATTACCCTAAGATGTGTTATCATAAATTGACCATAAAATTACCTATCCAATATACATATGATCACACTGTGAAGCTCCATCTTTGGCTTGTCTCAATTTACAATACCCAATGGATCGAATACAGTGAGGAACAACAGAGCTCACGATCAGGCTGGAGTTATTCAGGAATCCATTAACGTGCTGAATGGGGCATTTCATGAGGTTATATGCCAAAAGACACAGAAGGTTACTTTTAACAATACTGACGTGGTTAATTATTACGAGGACATCAATTATTAGACAAATAAGTCATAGGGGTAACTCATACATTGGCAATAGGAACCACTAAGGAGGAATACTCGAGCACGTGAACCACTCATTTTCTAGAGTGTAGGGAAAAATTCGTTTATCAAGAATAAGAATATTATGGCACCTTGAACGTGATACGGGTTTCAAAATACATGATATTGAATTACACTCTTAACATTACTTGACACAAGAAATCTATGCCACAAGCCCGTGAGGATGAAGGGAAGTTGAACGCTTATGAGATTATCATATTTCAGCTTAACCCCTTCCTGAGAACTGATCATATACAAGGGAACTAAAGGTACTACCAAACTTGTCCTTCAAATTGATATGCTCATGATATGTTCAAAAATCTGAGGGCATCTAATCTCATCATTTTCTCAAGTAAAATCGCATAGCTAGGATATCTAGATGTTGGGAAGAAATCATGCACTGGTTAGAGGCGTTCTAATGGTTAACATGATGCTCCAAGGAGAAAAATGAATGACACTCCTATCCTCCTATGGAGGTATAATGCCAAGGGTAGCAAAACTATCCTCATATGGAACTGATATAGTCAATTATTCTAGGAGTCGAGTAAGAATAAGGCCACGTAATCCATCCAATTCGACCCATTTAAGATTTTGGAAAAAGGATATACACTTTGGTTTGAAATCATGGCAATTGAATCTCGAACTTTAAGGAAAATCATTACTTTTGAAACCCAAGAGACAAGCCCTCGTAGCCCTAGAAAATCAATAACAATGACGAGAGGGTAGTTAAAACCATTACGAGTTGGTACAGAACAAGGCCTCAAAGTGCCCACATGGATAAGTTTAAAAGAATGAGCCATCGTAATGCATTTCTAAGGAATAAGCGACCTTGGTCATCTAGTCACAGGGACAAGCAAATCAGGTAAATGATCGTTAGAAGAGCATCTACAAGGAGTACCAGCATAGGTTATTGATTCTTAACAAAGGAATATGTCCCCACTCTTGATGCGATAAGAATTTCTCCTTAGATGCCATGAAACATAAAATGAGAGTTATGAGATGAAAAATGGATGGTAAGGCATCACAACTAAGAGCACCACTTGGAATCGACAAGCTTAAACAGAGTTGAAGACATTAGAAGTCTGTAGAAAAGGGGAAATTTACCCACTCCCAGGGCGCTTGTAGAGTACATAAAAGTTAGGTTAATTAAATCAGATCATATCACTGTATAGCTAGTCTAGGCATCGAGATAATATTGTATCGAAGATTACAGGTACACAACATACGATGCAAGACAACTGAAAAGAAAGGAAATCAGCCTTATATAAGTAACCTTTTACATTGTAACCACTAGGAATGGTGGTAATATAAAGAGATTATAAGAAGATCCATTTTTTAAAGAAGGTCTCTCTCTAGGTAGTCACGTGATGTACAGCTCCAGAATTCAAAAATCCAATTATATTTAGCGACTTTACTTCATGGTGAACCTCTAAAACACACCCTTATACAACCAGCTATTACGAGCCATATTGGGAGATATTATAAGACATGAACGAGAGAAGGGCTTTTACATGTGAATGTGTTAATAGGTGTATTTCTCCCTGGTCAACCCAAAAGCTATAGGCGAGCGTTAGACTGATAAGCAGATCGTTGGGCTAGAACATGTTTAGATAATCCACTATCGAGAGGAGATCATTCGATCTTAGCAATTGCGACATGCTATCTACCCTTGATGAATTTGAAGTGATATGGGAAACCAATGAGATAGTATAGATTGATCATGGAGGGTTTGCTAATGCCCTTAATGAGTTCTTCATAGATTTCAACTTGGGAACTACACAGATGCTAATGAAAGACAGAAAAACATGAGAAACTGCCGTTGTGCTATAATAACCCCCAAAGGTGTGCTTGGTCTTGCCGGAGAGCCTAGCAAGAGTTCTTACAAGACAGAAAGTGTTACTATTACTCATAGAAGGATATGTTCTCTCATGGTTATCGAACAAGTGTGGGAAAACTAGCATAATGAATTCACTAACTAAAGAACACAATCAACACACGTTATGAAGGTGAAATGGGGAGATAACCATTTGTTAAAAGTTGGACACGCTTCTGCTATATTAGCCCCAAACTGCAATATACGACCATGCCACAAGAAACCACAATACCAGGATGAGTTGAGCTACCTACTGCGGGATGTCCCAAGTGGACGCGAAAGTTATGGCAACACATGACCTTCTTATGAAGTGGTTGTGAGGATCTCAATTTTCAGAAAGACTTTATGCACACGAGGACCATTTCGATTTACATGCACTCTTGTGATAAGTGTTAAGGTATACCCTTATGTTACTAGGCAGTGAGGAGCTTTCATGATGATATTCGCAAGAGAGTAGATTCACTATTCAAAACCATTTAATCTATATACACAACTAAGTAAAACAGTGACTCGAAAAGGATCACAACGTTGGGATACTTTGCATGGAGCTTGACACTACATAGGAAAACTTTAAATGTATAGGCTCAAGCGAGTAGATTTTGTCCAATTGAATAAAAAGATTCTGGAAGAAATCCATCGGATATAATCCCTTGGTGAGAATTTAGGAAAATCGAGTGGGAAGTATCAATAGCGTTATAACTCCATTCATAAACATACTTATAGAGCTCAATTCCATAGGAGGTTGTGAATAATAAAACTGTGATTGGGAGACTCTGTAAATAACACATCCCATTCAAAGAGTCAATACACTAGATGTTTTGTTATTCAACACCTTGTTAAGACCACGTTTATGATAACTCCTCAATATGGATGTACATATACAATGAGTAGAAATTCTAATTTGACTCACTTAACAACGTTAGGTTGGTAGGGAAATAGCTTAATCGATACCCCTCGACTCCACATCTCTAACATACGTAGGTTACATGCTGATATACCACCTGGTCTGATGGTAAGAGATATCAATAAGGACAAGAACGCTCCCTTCTTAGCGATATATTTTGCCAATCTATCCATATCTCAATACATTCTCCCAACAAGCCCTTGGGAAATCCGCTCGGACTCAATGGTGGGATCAATCCCTCCTTACATACCTCGAATTTGCGGATTATGGCATCAAGGTAACCAATGTCGAGAATAAGACTTAGAGAGAGAATTAGCTCCCTAACTTGAGCTCTATTGCACGATTGGAGTGTCAAAGAAGGGAGAAATTCCTACATGTCCAAATAGCCTCCAACTTATAGATGTGGTCGACTTCACACCGATAAGAAGGACTCTACTAAACACGGCTCCGAGACATCCTAGGACACTTTCAAAACCTTAGGCTCTAATACCAAGTTTGTCATGCCCCAAAATTCGAGGAGCGCGACCGGCGCTCAACCGAGTAAACCCGACTGAGCAAGCCTGGCAGGTTTCATGCATACTACCCAGCCCAACTGACATTTAAATGAGGGATGGACTTTGTTAATCAAATTCTATCAACATATAATTAATGATTTCCATTTCAGTTTCATTAGCAACATCATTTTGCCTTTTTAAGGGTATTACAAATTATAAACTTATATACATCAATATTTCCATTTTAATTTCCAATACCCGACACTACACACAACCTGTCTACGGAGCCTCTAAATATAACCGAAAGATAATACAGAAATGCCGGCAACAAGGCTCCGGCTATACCTTATACAAATACAAAAAAAAAATCAGACTCTAGGAAGAACAGCGGCATAAGCCACGCAGGGCCCCGAGGGGAAAAGGGCTCACCAATACAGCTGACGGAAAGTAGAGGAGGTGCTACTGCCGGTGGACCAGAGTGCCTGCTATAGATCCACCTACAATCATAACACGAATGTAGCGCCCTCGGCAAAAGGGACGTCAGTACATTTGAATTGTACTGGTATGTATAACTAAACACCATTTTACAAGAAAGAACTATCAAATAGATACAAGCAATTAATACGGGCAAATCAAAGAAACAATTCATATAATTCTTCATACAATTTCCACAACACCGATTAAGGCAATTCTGCCACATGTTCACCATTGTTCTCATAACCACCACCATCTCGAGCGGAGTCCGGTCACGACCCGACCGGCTAGGTCACCTCAATGGAGGCATTATTTTCAATCAATATTTCATTTCCTTTATCTGGAATTCAATATCAGCACATTACCACCATGTGTGTGACATGGTGTCCGATCACGACCCGATCGGCTAGGTCACCTTCTTGGAGGCATTACTCGGTTCTCATTTGTCAACACCTTTAAATCTTTAGTCTACACATATCACAACAATTCCTGGGCACTCATGGCCACCACTATCACATCTTTTTCCCTTTCTAACATCCGTTTTACAAGTTATGATCATAGACACACATACCAAAGATAACTCAAGTTGCAATCACAAATAGTGAGCACATAGCTAGCATGAATAATTGTTTGTCTCAATGTCGGCTTATAGCCAAAGTATTTCAACAAACAATTATACTTTTCGTCATTCTCTAATTATCAAGATTGGCATGTTATTCACATTGAGGCACAACAAATAATGATACTTTTCATCATTCTCTAATTATCAAGATTGGCACGTTATTCACATTGAGGCACATCCTTCACGAATATGTATAGATATATGTAAACCAATTAATTTCGCAATAACAATCAATACACTAGCCAATTCAACTCTTACCACACGTTCATAAGCACCAACGGAGCTCGAATTCTAATAAAAGGGGGTTTTAGCCATACATACCTCAATAAAGTTGTTCCTTACTCTTTTACAAATTTCCGAAACTCTTAGCACTTCGACCTATGGAGCAAGAATTTCAAATTAAATTGAGAATTAGAGACGAAACTGAAGTTCTAGCTTGGTTCGAGCATATCATCAAACATTAAAGGTGCACTATAACCTTCGGCCCCTTTTTGTGAGGAATTTCTATCATTTTGTACACCCAATTGCCTCCTTTTTAATTTTACTACTTTCTAATAATCTATGGTAGCATGCATGTAAGAGATTCACTCTCATACCCATGAATTACTTCCGTAATGACCCCATATGGCTAAGTATACAAATATGAGCTGAGGTGATGGAGCCTTACCTCTTGGGATGAAGATTCAGGAGCCTTCACTTGATTTTCTTCAATGATTTAGCCCAATCTTATGAAATAATTTGATGGGAGACTTTACCTCTCTAAGAAACCTCTTCCTCTATCTAGAATTGCTCAGATGAATGTTCAAAATGAGCTAAAACACCGGTTATATCGATATGGAAGTCGGGTTCAAAATTAGAAAATTGGATCCCCGAGTCAACTATGCGGTCGCATCTGCGATCGCAGAGTAAACATGCGGTCCGCATAATGGATCGCAGAATTGTTCCCCAAAAACTAAACATTCTAACTCAGTCTGCGGTAAGAATGCGGTCCGCATTCATGTTTTGCAGTCGCAAAGTGTACCGCAGAACTAACCCTCGCACAAGTCAAAAGAAAATATGCGACGACTATGCGGTACGCATTTCGATTATGCGATCGCATTTCGGCCGCATTACTGACTTCAATTTTAACCAATATTCTGCCTCGCTCTGCGGAAGATATGCGGTCCACATTTCAATTATGCGACCGCATTCTATACCGTATTTCTTGCATTTTTTTGGATATTTATTCTTGACTTTTTAATACATTATTCAATCCAAAAAGGTCCGCGCCTATATTATTCTGACATATTCCTAGAATCCAGAATGAATTCACCAATGCATTGGCTACCCTATCATCCATGATACAACATCTAGAAAAAAACTTCATTGATCCCATTCCAATAAAGATCCATGATCAGCCAGCTTATTGTGCCTATTTTGAAGAAGAGGCAGACGGAAAGCCTTGGTTTCATGATATCAAGGAATATTTAGCAAAGGGAGAATACCTAGAGCTTTCAAATACTATTCAGAAATGAACACTTCGGAGGTTATCCAACAACTTCTTTCATAGCGGAGGAATCCTACATAAGAGGACTCCTGATTTGGGTTTATTAAGGTGTGTCAATGCAAAGAAAGCATCCAAGCTATTAATGGAAATCCACGCTGGGACCTGTGGTCCATATATGAATGATTTTGTCTTAGCAAAGAAGATACTTCGAGCTAGTTACTTTTGAATGACAATGGAGATGGACTGCATCCAATATGTCCAAAAATGCCACCGCTGTCAGATACATGCAGACATGATAAAGGTACCTCCAAATGAGCTTAATGCAACGAGCTCACCATGGCCTTTCGATGCCTAGGGAATGGATTTCGTTGGACCAATCGAGCCTTCCGCTTCCAATGGGCACATATTTATCCTCGTAGCAATTGACTATTTCACCAAATGGATCGAAGCAGAATCTTATAGAGAAATAACTAAGAAAGTCATAGCAAACTTTGTCCGCGACCGCCTTGTTTGTCGGTTCGGGATTCCAGAGTCAATCATTACTGATAATGGCTCCAACCTCAATAGTGACTTGATGAAAGCCATGTGTGAGTCCTTTAAGATTAGACACAAAAATTCTATAGCCTATAGGCCTCAAATAAGCAGAGCTGTAGAAGCTGCCAATAAGAATATCAAGAAGATACTAAGGAAAATGACAGAGAAGCATAAATAGTGGCACGAGAAACTATCATTGGCTTTTTAGGGTATCGGACAATAGTCCGCACATCAACCGGGGCAACCCCTTACATGCTGGTTTATGGTATGGAGGCCGTCATTCCCGCTAAGGTTGAAATTTCCTCCTTGAGGATCATACAGGTGTCGATGCCCCTTTTTTCTCATGAAATCGGTTTTCTGACATTTGGGCGGACAACTTATATCCTTTTGGGAATTAGGTTTGAATTGAAGAGTTGCCACCTAATGATTAAAGTGCATTAGGACACCGAGAAGAATTTGTTTAGAAAATAAGAGTTTGGGTAAGGGCTATCTCGAGGGGAGGGTATTAGTCACCCCTTAAGATCCACTAGTGTGGTTCCCGTGCCATGCTATAATTACAACTTTAAGTGCAAATGACAAGTGAACAAACAAGAATTGCAAATACGAGATAGTTTTCACACAACGGTTGCAAGTAAAAGAAGTTGAAGTTTGGGAAGAAAGTAGTTTTAAAAAGTTCTGAAAATAACCAAGTAAAATTGATGCAAGTAGTTGGAGTAAAAGAGGTTAAAAAAAGCTTAAAATTGAGCAGTTTTTCAAAATTCGGAAAATAAACAAGTAAAGGGAAGAGGTCCTAAGTTTGTAAATAATATGGATCACCCCATACAACACCCGGTAACCACTTATACACGAGGTGTTATCGCATGGTCATCATATCCATATTCTACCCTTCCCACCCCGCTAAGGTGTTTAAAATGCATGTGTTTTCTTTAGTTATTGCCTACTAGTACCCGCTAAAATCCTACCAGTCCCGAAGGCATTTGGGACTACAAGTCCTACAAGGGAGGGGAAATGTCGATTTTATATGGTTTAAAAAGGATAAAATTCTAGAGCGACAAACAAAACACGTAAAGCTGATATAGGAGACACATAACAATTAAAAGTCTTAGACAGGCCTCCTCACTTAAAAATAGATTATTTAGCATGACTTACAAATATCGGTTATGGTCTGAATTAAATTTAAAGTGTTAGGGAAGGCTGATTTATCACATATTTCTCAGATAAGAAGTCCGAATTAGGCCTACCCCTGGTTGTAATTATCAAAGACTGATGCAGTTAATCAATTACCTAATAGCTTACCAAGGTGACACCTATAGGCATGACATCTAACAATGCGGACATATACTAATTTTTAAAAGAAGGCTTGCTGATTATAGAAAACATAAGCTCTGTAGGTATCGAGGCCTAATATTTACTAATTTTAGACTTAGGCGGAATAGGCGATTCAGATTCAGATTAGTTGGTTACTCCTATAGGCATGCTTTCTAAAAATTGTTGGTTTTAAAACATTTACAGAAATGCAAGAGTCGTATGGGCATGGTATCTAGAATGCAATTTGTTATTTAAACCTATAAATCATTTGCCTAATGATAGATGTAAATGCAGAAACCTATAAACAGGATATTTATATGATGAAAGAGTGCAGAAGCCCATAGTCATGGCATTTATATGAGAGCAGAACCTTAAAGACATGGTTTCTATATATGCAGAAGTGTAGAAACCTGTAGGCATAATTTCTATATATGCAGAACCTTAAGGACATGATTTCTATATATGCAGAAGTGCATAACTTGTAGGCATGATTCATAAATAATAACACCTATACGCATGCTGTCTACCCTTTTCATACATGAGTGACTCTCCCCTTTTCACAAAAACCCCATAAGTTATTACAAATTACTATAAACCAGAAGGAACTAGAACAGTAAAATAACATCAGAAATTAAACAACAATCAAGTAGCCTAATTCAGACTCATGGTCTAAAATATGAGACGAACCAACTCCAAAGATCAGGATTTCAAAAGCCTTTCTCTTATTTGGGATGTTTCAAAGTTCCATAAGAGACTTAGGTAGACTCCGGCCAGTGCTCACACCCAAATATATTGCAGAATTGATTTATAGTATAGTGTGGAAAGGCCATCCCTCAAATATCCAAGTTCAGAGGGATCTCAAGGTCCCAAATCAAGGCTTATAGGAGGGGGTTAGAACTTAGAATCTAAAAGAAAATGCAAGTGCATAAAGGGGATTTTGGAGAAGACCATGATAGGCTGGTGGTCATACCCAGCAATTAGAAGTGTTGGCACACCCCATACCAACATGTTAGCCATATTGCTAGAAGTTAGGGTCCATTAAAGGATCAGGTGCATACATGAGCAGCAATTTGGATACTACCATGCCTGAACCTTAACTCAAACACATAGAAGGGGATAAGGGTATGGGGAATTCACAACAGCAACATATGCAAAGAGAAGAGCATATTTAATACTGAACATGAACAGCAAAGTAGAGAAGATTGTAGAAATTATGAAGTAAACACATAGGGATGAGGCTGAAAACAAAAGTAGAACATACAAGTTTTAGGGAAACAAGAAGAGAAAAGCAATAGTAAAGCCCAATTGCAAGCAAACAACCAAAAGAACTCAGAAGAGAGCATGAGAGTATTGAAATTGAGAGTGTAAAAGTAAGTAATTGAGGGTGTAAGTGTTGAACTCAGGTTGTCTTAAAGAGTATTAAATTGGAAGTGTCAAAGTGCAGAAGGGTCGTCCCCTTTTATAGTGCAGCAAACAAGTAATAAAAGGTAGGAAAGTAGTTTTTCAATCAATTACAAAAGGTTTCCCTTTAATTAAGGGATTCTGATTTCAAACAGGTAAAAGACAATTAAGGAAGGAGCTTGATCAAAATCTTTTCCAAAGTAGCACAAGGAGGGTAAATACGCAGAAGTTTATTTAAGGCAAAAGTCCAGCAGTACACGATTTGTGACAATAAGGAAAGGGAATCAATCCAAAAGCTAGTAAAAATCAAAATTGTAGGCTGTGTTGGAATGAACTAAGTCAGGAAAAGTGAGGAATGGGTTTTACTTAAGGAAAATCAATAACAATAAATCAAACCTAAAGAGATTCTGAATCAAATCATGATTTGGCAAAAAACCTTTGGAAGGAAGAATTCCTCACATATAAAGCATGCAGACATGTCAATAAGGAAGAATTGTCATGCCAATTAAAAAAGACTAGTATAGAAAATTTCAGAGTCATAACAAAGAGGTTCAAATTCAGTTTATAGACTTAGAATGAGTATGCGAGTCCAGGGTTTCAAAGTAGAACCCTAGTCCAAAATCAAACTCGAAAAACCCCAAATCCTAGGGTTTCAACTCGAATCAGATACAGAGACGAGAAGGCCAACAAATACATCAGGCTCAGAGGTCTCTTTCAGAGACTCGTGAGACACAAACAGATATAATGGTAGGTTTTGCAACAAAGTGAAAAAGCTGATTTAAAGCACAAAGAACATATTTTAAGAAAAGCTCAGAACTTAAGCAATTTCAGAAGAGAAAAGGGTGGTTTAAACTTAAGAAACAGTAGATGAAACATGTTTAGAAAGAACTCGAACAAAGTCCAGTAAAGCAAACAAAACTTAAGAACAGTAGAAAACACATACAGTAGAAGAATACTAAAAAGTATAGAAAAGAATATATAGGAAAACATAACAAAGATTGTCATGCGAGCCTAGTCTAGAGGCACGGTAGAACACAAAGCACTTAAGAGTCATGTATAGTACAAAGAAAGCATAAGAACAACATGTGCGTGGTAAAATATAGTATAGGCAAACACACATAAAGAAGAGAAGAGGAAGAATCAGAAAGTCATTTTGAAACCCTTTCAAAAACCCTAAATCGAAAAGAAGCAACTTTTGAAAGAAAGGATTGAGGAAAACATTTTAAAAATCCAGTAGAACAAATGTATAGCATAAATGTAAGAAAACAAACAGAGGAAAACCTCGAATAGCTTAGGGTTTCGGATAAACCCTAGAAAATGAGAAAGTCTTGGAAGAATGTCGGATCTTGAGTCAGAGGGGTCAGAAATAGGATCCTGATGCTCGGATAAGCCGGAGCAAGGCTAGAGAGGCCTCAAAACCACGGATCTGACAAGATCTGAACAGACCTCGTTGAGGTCAGACCTCAAAACTCCGAACGCCCAACTCTTAAGATATAGGGGGTGAGTACAGGCCATCAATGGCCTGAGGAGAAATGGATTCCAGTGAAAGTGCAGTTGAAAGGGGTAGAAGATGGCTAGGGTTCCGAAGAACCTTCGAGAGTGTTTTGAGAGAGGAGAGTATTCAGAGGTGGCAGACCAAATGAAATGAGGTGACTGAGTTAGGATAGGGGAATTCGAAAAAGCAAGGAGTGATCCATGCCGTTGATCAAAATGATCAGCGGCCTATATTAAAAGAAGGGGCCACGCGGATTAATCGGTTGGGTCGGGGGTCGGGTTAAAATGGAATTGGGCTGGTCCAATTAGGAGTTAAGGTTGTGTCAATTAGAGGGTCAATTTTGGCTATAATTGAAATGTAAATGGGGCTGCAATTGAAACGAATTTGGGCTAAATATTAAATAGCCAGTGTTTTTCCTTTTATTTTATAAAAATAGTAAAAAAATGATTTTAAAATTAAATTAAAAGTACCGAATCAGCAAAAAAAATATAAATATTAATTTAAAAATACTGGAACCAATTTTACAATTATAAAATTCTATTAAATCTTAAAGTAGACTAAAATATCAATTATATGCAACTTAGTCTTTTAAATAACAAATAAATTTGTAAAAAAAATATGAAAAAAATTATCTTAACTATATTTTGGTATAAATATGGGAATAAAATAAATTATTCACCAAATTGGGTGATTTTGTAATAATTATTAATTTTTGTACTCCCAAAAAATGGATAATAAATTGATATTATAAATCTTTAAAAATTAGAAAAATGCCAAACATTTGGGCATGCTCATATATGCATATACACGTTATTTTGAAAGCATTTTGCGTATAAAATACATAAGAAAAAATTGGGTATCAATAGCTGCCCCTCTTTACTCGGAAAGGATGAAAGAGTTGTCGGGTAAAGATATGATAGCCAATTTGACCGAACTAAATGATTTGTTAATGAAAGCATTTGTTAATGCTTGAGAACCGCAAGGGCAGGGGTTTTCTCAAAATGATGGGCTTAAAGAAGAATCCAGAACTGACATGTTTGAAGGAACCCTACATTCCTTTTGACTATTTGTATGAGAGGTATGGTCACAGCAAATCCTACCGTACCTTTCCTGACGAGTTTTCCATCACATCATTAGAGCATATTCACCGAAGGGTCTTTGTATTCATGTTTTATTTCCTATGATTGATCGTGTTTCAAATGAAGAAAGCAAGAATACACACCAGACTAGTTATGGTAACTAAGACCTTAATTGAAGGATTTGGCGGGCAGCCAATCAGCATTCGTTGTGGAAATATACCGAGCTCTAGAGAGGTGTCAATAGGGATCCAAACACTTCAAAGGCTGTAATTTACTACTTCAACTTTAGCTCATGGAGCATCTCCAAAAGGGTGAATACCGACAAGAAATTCAGCAAAGGGACTGGGATGATCATATCGTTTTTCATCATCCGAAGAGAATGAATTACATGCCTAATATGTTTGCCCAACCGGAGAATGCTAGAGAATGGGTCGAGCTCTTCGAAAGTCTGACTGAGGACCAAGTGCAATGGATGTTTGAGTGGTTTTCGACCGAGGAGTTCATCGCCCGATCCAGAGAGCACCTTTCCTGATATTGATCAGCCTGAGAGGCACGACCCCTTACGTCCCTCTCTAGGTTATGAGGCAAGCACATAGAAAGCAGGTTATACCCAAGGTTGACAAGATAAGTCACTTCCAGGCTGACTTTCAGGATGATGAAAGTCCTTACAAGTGCCAGGCTCAACATATGTGGCACTGCAAGATTGTCATGGGGAGGGATACCATCAAGTGAGATAGATACCACGGCGGTTGTTCTCCTTGCTACTCAGTCTGGTTAGAGGATAATCAAAATGGTTTGGGCCAACCAGAATTTGTTCGAGGTCACAGGATCAGAGATGAAAAGGTCGAAGCACAGGTCAAGTACAACCTACTATGCAAAGGGATCCAGGAATGTGAAAGCGAGCACTGTGAGATACAAGAAGCCAATCAAAAGTTAATTGAGGAATGTAGAGAAGTAAAAAGCGAATAGCGGTAAAATCTCTTAGATGATAGCTAATTGCGATATTGTAACTGCTGGGGATATCGTGTATGAATAGCAATTGTAGATAGGTGATATTTTCGAGAGTTGTGCTCTTGAGAAGTATTAGATTACAAATATATCTGATGATTTTGTGACTTGGGTGGCTGCATCCAAAGAAAAATCGTGAGTTTTGCAAAGGGGGAATGTTAGTTCGTATCCCCGTGGCTTTCGCTTGTCCTGTTTGGCTCTGTTTTTAGTGATGTTGTGTATCATTGGGGTAGCATTTCTAAACAAAGAAATTATGATAATAAACATGCATGATTTAGTAAAAATACAACATAAGTATTGTCACACCTCTTTTTTACGGCTTACTACACCCCTGCGAAGGGTATAAATAAAAAAAGAGTTTTTCCAATTAAAGGACGGTCGGAACGGGATTAGTTATTTAAA
>MU750191.1:86008-96932 GCA_026770625.1 Nicotiana glauca | reverse complement strand
GTAATTTTATGGTCAGTTTATGATGGCACATCTTAGAGAAATTATTGAAGGTCATCAAGGGTTTAGTGTGAGTGTGAGTGTTCGCCTAAAGATTTAGAGTTTGGAAGGTGAGCAGGCTATTCTCCATATTTTCCCCTGAAGATGTTATGTGCGTTGATAATAAAGGTAACATAAGTGTATTCCACATTAGGTTGCACTAGGAGTATGATGTTCCCCGTAACTGCTCCTCATGTCCTTTATGTTTCCATATGTTTATGTCTAAGAAGGTAGTTATAAAAGAGGGGTATGAATTGATTTGGTTGAACTATATGATCATGGTAATATCCTATATGATGCACTACTGGCAAGAATCATCGTGGCTTGACTTTATATGGATTGTTGATTGAAATGAAATTATATTCTTGTTGATGAACACCTTCGTGATTACATTAATGGCTGGTAAGGACTATTATGAACACATGACTGTTTGGTGGTGGTATGATACCATGTGATGGAACTGTGGGATGTTGTTGTTACCATGAATTGCAATATCCGGTGGAATGTGAAATGTACAGTGGAAATTATTAAAGGTAAAGTCAATGGATAGTTAACTCATGCGAGGTGTCTATTTGTCATCCTTGTTATGTATGTTTGGGAGTTGATATTAATTCCGAGAATGTGTCATGATAGAGATCGTAAGTTGAGAAGGTCACCTGGAAGGCTGAAATTGTCGTGTAAGGAAAATATTTTTTGCTTGATTGAATATCAATTAGTTTTGACTTGAAAGGTACTATATAGGTGTTTTGATCTAAAACTGTGCAGTCCATGTTCTGGTATCCTTAGGATAATGTAGTGCGTGTAATATTGAGATTAGTGTTGTTGGTCTATACATTGTGGTGCTCTGTCTAGTTGTGGGTGTGTTGTTAAGACGATTTTGGTGATTCTCTGGCAGGTGGATAGGACTAGTTACAAAGAAAACTCTGCCGAAATTTCTAAAAAAAATTAGGAGTTAGTCAAAATTTAGGTTCTTGAGATAGGTGAGAAAAGAGATTTATTATATTAAGCATTTATGTCGGAATCTACTCCTCATTCGAGGAAGAATGATCCTGGGGGGGGGGGGGAGAATGTAAGGCCCCGGAAATTTTCGCTAAGTAATTTAGGATTTCATGGTGTCATGTAGGCTTATTATGATATTTTTATGTGCTTAACATGGTGTACATCTATTGGATTTGGTAAATATTATGTACATCCATCGAGGACGAATGATCCTTAGAGGCTTGATGATATTATGTACGTCCAGACCTATGCATTACATAATATTTACATGCATATGTATGACATAATATATATTTCACGATTTACAGAGCTATCCAGACTTACATGTTGAGTCCTTTACTCTATGTTTTTTCCATGTCCCTAATTAATTTTGACTTGCTGTTTTGTTTCAGTTCTGTCTTACATACTCAGTATATTATTTGTACTGACGTCCTTTCGTTGGGGACGCTGCATTCATGCCTGCATGTATAAAGAATCAGTTTGACGAGCCCTCATAGTAGATGAGGTTAGCATTCAGCGAAGGATCGGTAAGACTCTACCTCATTCTGAGTGCAGCCGTGTCTATAAGTCATCATGTCAGAGTTTTGCTATAGACTTATGGGTAGGCCGATACCCTGATGTCAAATAATCTTAGAGGCTTTGTAGACATAGGTTTATTATGCACAGTATGTCAGAGGCCTTGACGACCCGTATATATTCATATTTTATGAACGATGGTTCATTGATATAACATTTGCCCACTTACAATTGTACATTACGAGTTGTGGCTGAGTTGGCTTACAAAAGGAATAAATGAGTTATAGAGTGGTTCACTTGGCCCAATGCAGCACCGGGTGCCAGCCACGCCTCCTAAGGTTGGGGCATAACAAGCTCAACCAAGAATTGGCCGAAACCACCCTAAAACACACCCGAGGCCCTGTCCAATTATACCAACGTATTCCAAAACATATTACGAACTTAGTCGAGCCTTCAAATCACATCAAACAACATCAAAATCATGAATCACATCCCAATTTGAGCTTAATGAACTTTTGAATTTAAAACTTCTACTTTCGATGCCGAAACCTATCAAATCAAATCCGATTGACCTCAGATTTTGCCCACAACTCATATTTAACATTACGGACCTACTACAACTTCCGAAATCAAAATCCAACCCCGATATCAAAAAGTCCACTTCCGATCAAACTTCTCAAAAACCTTCAAATTTCTAACTTCCGCTAAATGACCCTAAAATAACCTACGGACTTCCGAATCTACTTTTGGATGCGCTCCCAATACCAGAATCACCATACGAAGCTATTCCTAGACTCCAAATCCCAAACGGACATCGATAACACTAAAATGCACTTCAACCCAGATTTATGAAATTCTTCCAGATATGCTAACTTCCACAATAGGCGCAGAAATACTCCCAGATCATCCAAAACCCGATCCGGACATACGCCCAAGTCCAAAATCATCATAAGAACATGTTGGAACCTTTAAATCCCGATTCCGAGGTCGTTTACTCAAAATCAACCCTTAGTCAGATTCTTCCAACTTTAAGCTTATTAAAGGAGAATTCTCTTTCTAAATCAACTCCGAACTCCCCAAATTTCAATTCTGACAATGCGTACAAGTCATAATACCCGAAATGAAGCTGCTCATGGCCTCAAACCGCTGAACAATGCGCTAGAGCTCAAAACGACCAATCAGATCCTTACAACACCAACCCCTTTACGTCTTCACCATTAAATTTTAGGAATTCTACACGAGAATACCTTTTACCCCCATTGAACCCGTTACATGTTTCATGCACTCCACCATTATTGGCCGGTGCTGGTGTGACTAGTGTTGCTGGGACTGCCGGAGCCGGAACATTAGTCATCATCGCTGCCACCAGTTGTCGAATTTCATTGATTACATCGTCATCCAAGAGCCAACCTGCTCTATTTCATCCATTTCCCTTTGATTCACCATTCATGGATGTTTTCAGCATGATTTATGACCAAGGTTCGACTGCTCTGATACCAATGTTGCATACTTAACAATGAAGGTCTACAATTGGAAGTAAATCTAAGAGATTAGGGAAAGAATAATCTCTGAACAATACACTTCAATATACTACAGTGTAATTGAGACCAAGAAGAGAGAAAGTTTTATTGATGTCAACAAATCTATCCTTTACAATGCATCTCGTATTTATAACTATTGTCACAGCTAATAAACTCAACTAACTGGCTCTCTCTCTAACTAACTTTTGAAAGCTAACCGTATAACTAACTTTTGAGTGAAATGCCTAATATACTCATTCGAACTAATTGGCATATAATCATATGTGTAAATTTGAATTGAATTATATTTAGACATGACGTGAAGTTAGTTTGGTAGAGTCAACTTTATATATTTTAAAGTTCTATTATGGGTGACTTAAGTCGATTCTAAGAACGTTAAATTTGAAAACTTCATCAATTTTGATTCCTAAAATTTTGCTAATTGACACTTAATAAATGACCTATTTTTTATTTCTCTTGCAATTGACAAATCTTTTATACTATGATCTAAAGATCTTTTTGAACAAAATAAAAATTGTAAAAAAAATATTAGACCATGATCTAAAAAAGTTGTAAGTTACAAAAATATTAGATCACAATTATTTTTTAAGTAAATTAAAAATTATATAACCAAACATTATCCGAGAGGAAATAATTTTCAAAAGTAATATTTATGCGTCTTTTTAAAACTAGGCGCGGATGGCATGTGCCAGCACAAGCCCAATAATTACTGGTATGAAAATATAATTGAATACAAACATAAGATACTACATATAATTCCGTTTTGTTTATCAATTGAATATATCAACTACCCTTATTAAGAGTTGAAAATACGTGATGCATACTATTTGCATGCACTTGGACCAATAGTTGATCTATAGTAGTACTGTTCACAAACATATTATATTTACAAATTGCAAGTATCTGATATAGGCAAAAAGGTGACGATGCATTTATGCAACTATCATGTTGTCGGCAAGCACCATAGCACCATTGTTGCAGTGTCTGACAAAAAGTCGATACATGTGATGATTGTTGGTTAGCGTCTGGTTCCTTCATGTGAAAATAAAAAAAATATATATATATAAAAATAGTAGAGATTGAGAGAGAGAGAGATAAAGATCAGTGAAGATGGATTAGTTGATTGTAATTTGACATACCTTTTAGAGCATTGTCTGTCCTATACAATCCTATGCAATCCTGTTTTTCCTTCCATATAACTTTCAGAAAAGGCAGTAGTTTTAAATTTAGCTCGCTTCAAAAAAGCTCCCGCATGAAAAATAATTTCATGAATACATAAATACTCCACACGGCTAGATATAAATTAGTTAGGAATTAGCTGCTAGATTGGTTTACAAAAGACAGCCGAGAATTTTTTTGAAAAGAACGAATACTTCAATTACACTACCATATATAAATGAGTTGTGAGAATGCATGCTAGTTTACATACAAGATCAGGTATGGAAGCTAACAATTTTTATTTTCAAACAATGTACTACTGGTAGATGGTAGGTCTTCTATGTCAGTGAAGATAATCTAATCTCATAACGTCATGACACTCTATTTCTTTAGGAATCTTATGACAAAGGATGAGTTATATGTATTCAATTAATTTTTTATCCACTTTAAAATGCAAAAAAACAAGGTCATTCAACTGGTGCTTAAAAGTGACTCAAGTAATATAAAAGAGGTCTGAATATTCCATGAGACGCAACTAATATCCATCAAGATTGCAACAGTAAAAAATTATGTGCAATTCTTCTTGGAACCTTTCAAGCATGAGTCATTTTCAAAGATCCTAGTACTCTGTACTCATAATAGAATATTCTAAATCGTCGCTGCCTTAGTGAAAATAGTAGGGAAAAGCTAAACAAATCAGACAGATATGCCATTTTCATTCCATGAATGCAATATTATGCATAAGATATTTTAAAGCTAACATGACAGTAGAAATGTGAAACTTCATAAAAAGAATTTATACTATATAGTTTCTATGAAGTTAAACAAGCCGAGAAACCTCCTTCGCAATCTAAGGATGGTGTTAAAAGCGTAGAAGTTTTCCCATTGATCTTTAGACCAATTATTAGCAGCTTATTTCACTGTCAGATTCTGCCTAATTAAATCGTCTCTATGCAATAACAGAAGATAGATCTATGGGAGAAGGAAAAATAATTGTAATGAAGGTTTTCTCATTTGATCATTCTACACATAAAAAATGCAAGATAAAAAGGGGGTCTAGGGTGCAGATTGTTCATTATGGTCCCAATTTGGACTAGGGAGACTGTTATTTAGATGATCAGCATAATTAATTCTATTGGCATTTTTCACTTACTTTCACATAATTTTCTTAATGTCACATCTTTAGTCCCCTCTATCTTCAATTCTCCCCTGACAAGGAAAATCAAATTAGATCCATTAGATAGCTAATATACAAATTAATTATATATGTCCACCTAAAGTTTGAGTAAGAATGTCGATAGATACAACAGAGTAGTAAGTGTAGTTGAAAAATCAATCATTAATCTTTCTTTTAGCCTTCAGTATTAAAATTCTAAACAACATAGAATATAATAAGATCACACTACAATCCAACGACCACCTCGCTAATTATTTAAATTTTCAAACTTTCCAAGTAATTTGACTATGCCACTATGTTCTCCAAAGAGAACATATTACCTATACAACGACCATATAATGATTTGCAGCAATGTTAATACTTCTTGGCTCCCGATTTTTTTTATTGATTACAACTTGAAGCAATATTACTACCAATTTCCTTTCGGACCTCTTTATAAGTCTGATCAAATAGTATATACAAATATTTGTAGAAGTTGCAAGTAAAAGGTCCGAGTGAGCTGAAGACACAAAAGTATATAGCAACGTAAATGAAGATACCAGATATTGTCACTATCAATAGGGAACTATTATTTTGGTAAACCCCAACATCAAGCTGGTAAATTAAAATGAGAAAAATAGTTGTTAACATGATTGCATATATTTTAAAGTTGTAGGGCGATTCTATGTAATGCGGAACACAAATTTAATATCTCATACTTTTTCTCTATCCGGTGTACCTTTATCATTTGTTACATATAAATAGACCATGCTATAACAGTACATGCAAAATCTCCAATTCAGTATAATTAATTAGATAAATAGAAATAAATTATGTTTTTAAACAATAATAGGGGGAATTTGTCTCACCGTTAAAAAAATAGCTTTTTTAAAACAACAGCTGATGATCTATATATGACTAACTTATCCATAGCACCATTATCATGGGAAAGATATGATTTAAGCAGAGATATGGAGATTTAGATGCTACAAAGAGTACATAAGAAGTGAAAAACAATCAGTACAAAAGAACATGGGGCTTATAGCAACTGTTAAGTGATTAACCTTCAATCAACAAATATAATATCTTTAGAAGTAAGATGAAGAACCATAACCCATGCTAAAAGTATTAATGTTTAATTACAGCAAGAAGAGAAACATGAACATCAAAGAGAACATAAAAATTCTCACTCTTGCCAGAGCTAAGAATATTATATTAAGAACTATATTTAGAACCTAGTCTTTTTTGTTTCTTCTACAAATAAGCAAAAAAATTATTATCTAACGAATGGATGTAATAAGTACAAACTAATCCAATTTGGTTTCTTTGCATATAAGTATGGGACACAAAATTTAGCAACTGTATTTTAATGAACTTAAATAAGAAATTTTAATACTGTTTCATAATACCTTCTATAAGTATTCTAAACCTATATATTTTCCTCCAAGTCACAGAAATGCACAACTTTATATTGTTGAAAGCAATCCTAGTCTAATACTCCACAAGTAACCAAAAAAAATAAATCCCATGATAGTTCAACAACCATAATCTAACTAATAAAATATTATGGAAAAAAGGGTAATTCTTGATTTGATCAAGTTAGAGATTGGAAAGATAAATTGAATACGCTAAAGCAAATTTCCAGACAGAGAGTGAATGTGTAATAAAAAGAAACAAATCAATGCAATCATGTAGAGAAGTTATTAGGAGGATTCGACAAAGAAGAAGATAAGAAAGTATCATACCCAGAGTAAAATATGAGAAGTCAAAGGTAAGGCCAAGAAACACGTAACATTTTCAAGTTTTGCCAATAGATCGGTGAATAATCGTCAATAATTTTGTGATATTGCTAGAAAATCTGCATTGCAAGAATCAGAAGTAAATATAGTACAATAAAACAGATTTTTTTTTATAAGAACGAAGAATTAACTAGTGTAGAAAAACTAAACCCAGAGAAATTAGCAGAACTACTCACAGCTAGAAGGCGAGAGAATCAAAGAGGCTGCTGAAGATTTTTTATTTTGAGCCATAGAAGCAAAATAGAAAAGAACAAGTACGTGGCTAATCATTTCTAGGTTAAAAGACGTATAGTTACAAATCGTCGACAGGTAAGTGCAGTTGTACAACTAAAGCAGCTAATGACTAAATGACTGTAATACCCCCAGCTTGAATTATAAAGACACATAAGCAACCATGTCGAAACTCATGCTCTTCTAATATATAAAGGGTTTTTTACCTAGCTATACTATAATAGAAACCTATTTACCACATTTATCTAGGTTCCTTATTAATTACTTTGTATATCTATATTTACTAGTTATATACAAAATCGTAAAAAGAAAAAGAAACTCAAGATCCCATAAATCTAGCCTATCAGTTATATGACACCCAACCCTCATTTCCAATAATTCCCCATACATTTAAGATTCTTTCCTTTTCCAAAGAATTACAAAAACATCTTCTCTCTTTCTTAACATTTATCCAAAATTATTCTTACTCACACTAAGAAATTTCGTTTAACCACTTTTATCCAAAATCTTGCTTACCCATTGTTATCCCCTAAAAAATTGCAGATATTTTTGCTCTTCCAAAGCTTTTGAAATTTAATTTCTCTCTTTCTTACTAATCACCCGAAATCTCTATTTTCTTTATTGATATAATGCAAATAAAATTTAAAATATTGCTCTAGAATCAAATTGTGGATAAGTTTTGAATCTTGTTTTCTTTCTTTCTAAAATTTTTATTGTATGTGACTTGTATATGATATATCAATACCAAAATAATACTCGATACAATACTAATACAAATATATTAAATTTTTAGTGTAAAATTATAATTGAAACTTGAAGAAGATGAAGATCATAATTGTGTCATAATTTTTCAGAAACGTATCGTGATTGTATTATAATTGTATATGTATCATAATTGTTGCACGAATTGTATCACAAATGTATGATAATTGTATATTCATTGTATATTATTACGAGCAGTTGTGCGTTCGTGCCGAATTTCACAGTTTATATCACAAGTATGATAATTGTATATTATTTTATTAGTATTGTATCTGGTATTATTTTGGGTATTAATATACCAGATACAAGTGAGAAACAATTGTGATACAAGTATGATACATTTATGTTTTAAGCATTGATGTATCTTATACAATTCAAATACAATTATGATACAATTATCCTACAATTATCATAAAATTTCAGAATATTTTTTAATAATATAAAGTAATCGGTAATGGTGGAAAGAGAGATGATGTAGATTTTGGGCGTAGATTAAGGGATTTTGATATTAAAAAAAAAAAGAGAGAGAAGAGGAGAGGGAAAAAAGAGGAAATGATATAATTGAATCTCTTAATTGAATGCACTAATAATGGAGTTATAGTCTTTTAAGAAACAATATATACAATTTGTAAGAAAAACCTAGATACTTATTAAAAACTTCAAAATATAGAGAACATAGGTAAATAAGTTTCTAATATAGTATAACTAGTAAAAATTCCATATATAAACTAGTCATGGATGGCCCGTGCCAGCACAGGCCCAATATCGTGATGATATACAATTGCACATTATAAAAGCTGATATATGTAAGTCAGGAATTAGATAGGCAACACTCCATGCTAATTGTTGAATATTATTTATCTACATTTTAAATAAAAATATACACCCTTATATTCGTAGCAACATCATATGAGTAGATGCTGAAAGTGTTACAATATTTACATCAATATATGGATGGCATAACTATTTAGATATTGGCTAACGATGAAATGTTCTCATTCTTCTTAGCCTTCTTCATAGCATTTTTTTTATACAAAAAATACTCGTAAATAAATAAGCAAGACAAGATGTATGTCAAAGTGAGAACATATTCCAATGCATGGAGAGGAAGCATTATCGTGAATCTCAACAGTTTCAATTTGGAAAAAGAAAAGAAAATAATTTAAAAGAATAAAGTATAATGGAGCATGTAAAAATTTACTATCAAAATCTTTTTCAAGTATATTACTCAACTAATTCAAAAAGATTAAATTTGAGAAGGTTTGGACATCATGAGATAAGACTCATCCACATGCAGGTTGCCACGACCCCACATCCAGATCCTTTCGTGATGACGCCTCTCGTTAAGACAAGGCTAGCCAACTATTCTCAATTTGAAGTTAAATAGTTAAACATCAAGAAAACAGTAAAAACATAATTTAATAATGCTAAGTAGCAGATAATATCATAGAAATGCAGAAGTACAACCCAACACAGTCCTAACCGCGGTGTCACTAGTCATGAGCATCTATAAGTCATAACACAAGTCTGCTAAGTTTGTAAACTACTACAACTGTCTGATACAAGATAGAAATGATAAAGGAGGAAAAACACTGTGGACACCAGGCAGCTACCTCGTGAACTCCGAATGTCCACCTGAAGCTGGAAGGATTAGCACTCGGGAGCGGAATTAGCTACGCCTGAATCTGTACACAGGGTGTAGGAAGTAAAGTGAGTACTCCAACTCAGTGAGTAACAAATGTAAATAAATACTAAAAGTGAGAAAACACGTAAGGCACAAGACATTCTATAATGAAGCAGTAAAACTATTTGAAAACAGTAAACCAGTCAAAAGATAAGTAGAAATCCATTTTCAATAAGTAATCATATAATTGACAGGTAATTAAGGAAAATAAACACGTAAAGGTTCGCCGCTCGGGCACTGTATCAATAAAACCGCCCCTTGGGCAACATCTCAGAATAATACCAGCCCCTCAGGCTCAATCTCAAATCAGAATGGGTACCGCGCTCACTGGGTAAAGTATAATAGAGCATGTAAAAATTTACTATCAAAATCTTTTTCAAGTATATTACTCAACTAATTCAAAAAGATTAAATTTGAGAAGGTTTGGACATCATGAGATAAGACTCATCCACATGCAGGCTGCCACGACCCCACATCCAGATCCTGTCGTGATGACGTCTCTCGTGAAGATAAGGCTAGCCAACTATTCTCAATTCGAAGTTAAATAGTTAAACATCAAGAAAACAGTAAAAACATAATTTAATAATGCTAAGTAGCAGATAATATCATAGAAATGCAGAAGTACAACTCAACACAGTCCTAACCGCGGTGTCACTAGTCATGGGCATCTATAAGTCATAACACAAGTTTGCTAAGTTTGTAAACTAGTACAACTGTCTGATACAAGATAGAAATGATAAAGGAGGAAAAACACTGTGGACACCAGGCAGCTACCTCGTGAACTCCGAATGTCCACCTGAAGCTGGAAGGATTAGCACTCGGGAGCGGAATCAGCTACGCCCGAATCTGTACACAGGGTGCAGGAAGTAAAGTGAGTACTCCAACTCAATGAGTAACAAATGTAAATAAATACTGAAAGTGAGAAAACACGTAAGGCACAAGACATTCTATAATGAAGCAGTAAAACTATTTGAAAACAGTAAACCAGTCAAGAGATAAGTAGAAATCCATTTTCAATAAGTAATCATATAATTGACAGGTA
>MU750191.1:71895-85751 GCA_026770625.1 Nicotiana glauca | reverse complement strand
GCATCTATAAGTCATAACACAAGTCTGCTAAGTTTGTAAACTAGTACAACTGTCTGATACAAGATAGAAATGATAAAGGAGGAAAAACACTGTGGACACCAGGCAGCTACCTCGTGAACTCCGAATGTCCACCTGAAGCTGGAAGGATTAGCACTCGGGAGCGGAATCAGCTACGCCCGAATCTGTACACAGGGTGCAGGAAGTAAAGTGAGTACTCCAACTCAATGAGTAACAAATGTAAATAAATACTGAAAGTGAGAAAACACGTAAGGCACAAGACATTCTATAATGAAGCAGTAAAACTATTTGAAAACAGTAAACCAGTCAAGAGATAAGTAGAAATCCATTTTCAATAAGTAATCATATAATTGACAGGTAATTAAGGAAAATAAACACGTAAAGGTTCGCCCCTCGGGCACTGTATCAATAAAATCGCCCCTTGGGCAACATCTCACGACAATACCAGCCCCTCAGGCTCAATCTCAAATCACAATGGGTACCGTGCTCACTGGGGGTAGGCAGACTTTTGGAGGGGTCCCTTACAGCCCAAGCACAATATCAAGACATCTCGTGACATCATAAACAGGCTCTCGACCTCATATCAATATCAAGCCACTTCGTGGCACACAATCTCAAGCGCTCGGCCTCAAATCAATATCAGTTTTTCCTCACAACATAGGTCATCGGCCTTACTCAGTCAAAAATCCTCACAAGCCACTCAAACAATAGTAAAACAGTGTTCCTCCGCCCAAACATCATTTAAAATTTTATTTAAGTATTAAAACTGAGTAAACATGATTGAGTATGAAAAATAGTGGAAAATAACATGACTGAATTCAAGTATAAAGTCAAAACAGTGAGGAAATATCAATAAAAATTCCCCAAATGGTTCAAATAGTTGGCATTCAGCCCAAATATGACATTCAATCCAAATAATGATGATAGCAAATATATTTCAATCAAATACGCGGTAAATCATCAATCGGGACGGACCAAGTCACAATCCTCAGTAATGCACGACCCCACGCTCATCATCAAGCGCGTGCCTCACCTCAAAACCTCAGAACATCATTTACAATCATTACTCACCTCGAACCAGTCAAATCTCTAGCTCGCGACGCCTTTGCCCCTCGAATAGGCCTCCATTTGCGTCAAATCTATCCAAAATCAGAACGAGGACGTCAAAATATGCTAAGGGGACGAAGCCCAAACGAAAATAATCAATAATTGACACAAATCCCGAAATTATCAATGGTCCATCAAATCCTCAATCATAGGTCTCCAATACTAAACCCTAGGTTTCCCAAATTTCATTAATTTCTAGCTATAATCCATGAAATAATAGCTTAGGAATGAGTTTCAAGTCCAAATTCCTTACGTCAATGACGTTCCCTTGAAATCCCTCCTTCAAATCTCCCAAAAAGCTCCAAAGCCGAAGTAAAAAATGGTGAAATAGCTCAAATTCGCAAAATGAAATAACTTATATGTTATGCCCAAACCTTTTCGCATCTGCGGTCCCAAACCCGCTTCTGCGGTACCACATATGCGATCCTTCCTCCATTTCTGCGGAAATCACTTACTGGCCAACAATCGCATCTGCGACCACATCCCCGCATCTGCGACATCGCAGATGCGGCCCCTCTAACTGCTTCTGCGGTTTCTGCCCATTAGGCTTACTTCGCTTAACCAACCGCACATGCGGCGCCGCACCTGCGGTCCCCAATCCGCAGGTGTGAAAATACCAAAAGCAGCAATTCCACAACTGCAACTAAAATCCAAACTTCTCTGTTAACTATCCGAAATCACCCCGAGGCCTTCGGGACCTCAACCAAAAGCACAAACAAATCCTAATACCTTATTCAAACTTGTTCCAATCATCAAAACACCTCGAACAACATTAAATCACCCGAAACACATCGGATTCAAGCCAAACTTTCTAAAATCTTTCGAATCCCGCTTTTGATAAAAAACCCAACCAAACCACGCCCGAATAACCTGAAATTTTGCACACACATCCCAAATGACATAAGAAAGCTACTACAACTCTCAAAATTCTATTCCGACCCCTATATCAAAATCTTGCCTACCAACCGAAAATCGCCAAAATATCAACTTCGCCAATTCAAGCCTAAATCTACTCCAAACCTCCAAAACCCATTCTGATCACACTCCTAAACCTCAAATCACCTCCCAAAGCTAACCGAACCATCAGAACTCACATTCGAGCCCTCTAACACATAAGTCAACATCCGATTGACTTTTCCAACTTAAGCTTCCTCAAAAGGGACTAAGTGTCTCAACCCTTACCAAAATTATTCTGAATTTGATCCAACTAATCCGATACCACAAAATACGGATAAACAAAGCATAAAGAAGCAGAAATGCGAGAAACGAAACGGTAACTCATGAGACGACTGGCTAGGTCGTCACACAGGCTCATTTAAATAGACACAGATAATAGAGACACTATGAATGAAACCTGCTATTTTTATTCGTTCAACCTTACCTATTTATTAAAATCATAACTTTACCTGCATGCCATCTGTATTGGGCTTTAAATATTCAATGTGCAAACCATGAATTGGTCTAATCAAGCTAAAAGTTCTCAGTCTCAAAGTGGCTACAAAATCATAAATCTATCCACAACAATATAAGAGTAACAAATCTTTCTAGAAGTAAATAACAAAGACCAAAAAGAATTAAATTTTTGCACTATCCTTACCTCATTCTTAGAGCTAACAAGTATTCACAAGAAAAGCAATAGAGAAAGAAGGCTAACAAAAAGGTTCAAGGAGGTAAACAGGCAGAGGTAGGTCCAAGTGTTTAATGATCAATTTTGATATCCGTGCATTTATCACTCTAGTTATATAGTTAGGTAAGTATGTTTCACTATTTCAAACTGCTTCTTTAAGTTAGTATTTTTCGGATGAAAAAACCACATTTTTGTCATGTTAGTTACTTTCTTTAAAATTATGCATAAAGCAAATTAGCACTTTATATGGAGAACATCTCAATAGCACCATGAAAATACTTTCAAGAAGAGCTTTTTAGTGCAAATTCAACAACTTCTTTATAAGCTAGCTGTTTAGGTTGGCATTCTATAGAGATATAGCTAAGGTAAAATGTAAAGTGTCATCAGTTCATACCATAGAAACGTAGGACATGAAGTCAAACCCAATCTTAATCTGCAACATAGCATCATAGAATTCCAACTACGAATGCCAACTACATCATAAAGTAATAAAGATAATAAATAAATAACCCTGTAATCATAGAGGATATTCACTATAAAAAAGCGGATCACAAATTAAACCTATAATACAAATTTACTGCATTGTTATGCATCTGAAGGTCGTTAATGCTAATAGTTGCTAATAGATGGAAACAATATATGTTAATTAAACCACAATAGCATTGACAACAGAGGAAAATATATTAGCTATCTTCTTAGAGAAGCATTATATCAGATTTCAAACGCAACAACTATTTTTAAGAGACTTTGCAATTTGATTTTGATACTCAATATCATTAATAGGACTGCTTGAATTAAAACTCAGAGAACACATAGCACCTAAATAAGAAAATGAAGATGAATGGACCATGAGATTTTTTGAAGAAAAAGGAAAACACATAGAAAACCAGGTAGTAACTTTGCAGGTGGCAACTTAGAAGATAAAAATAGTATAAAATTTGATATGTAACCAGCTGAACTAACATAATATCATAGAAGCAAAAACTGACCGTAGCAGCATCTGAAAAACAACAACAAAAGTAGCTTCACCTGCATCCAGAATTGTAGTAAAGGTGTCTGTAATAACATCCAAGAAGAAGCAACAAAAGTGGCTTCAAGTGCATCCAGAAACAGCAAAAAAGTAGCTCCAAAGCATCCCAAAACAGTAGTAAAACACCTTTCATTGGTGACTAAACCAAAAAAAACACAGTCAGTCGAACTTTTTAGATTATTTCACTATTGCAAGCTTGCTCTTTGATTATCCAAAAGTCAAAGACTGGCCTTCTTTGTTGCAAAATCTTTTCAGACATATTTAGTACATATAAGCATGTGATACTCGTACACCTTAGAGTAGTTATTTTGCTCTGAGTTCTGCTTAGTAATTTTAATTTGCACACAAAGAAAAACATAGGTTGAAAGTAGTCATCACAGAAGCACGTTTATAATCATACTTTATACGATGTAGAAGATAGAATATAAAGCTATTATACCCAATTTATACCTCCCATTTATGATTACTCATAAATCAGCCTTGTGGATTTCATGCTCTATAGTCCAATTGGAACAAAGCAATATCTTAAGAACTTAATATAGCAAGATAAATCTATCACTTGTATACGAACATCTAAATAGTACATGTACTTATCTATTGCTCAAGAAAGTTATAGCAAAAATTATTAGGTGAAGAGCGACAAGATAGTATAGTCATTAGTTGATCTGCTCGCTAATGACCAACTTGCCCAAGGTTATTAGTACAATGCTAGAAAGATCAAGCATTTATATACCATTTATTGTAGAACAAATAAACAAGCAACACTGGAAGATAAAATCCTTCTTTGAAGAGAACTAAGAAAAAGCACTAAAAAAATGCATAAAGGAAGTATTAAGAGAATCCAAGTGGTATGAAAAAAAATCTAAAAATAAACAGAGGAAGAGAACTGAGGAAGATGAAGCGAAGAACTTTTTACGCAATGTGAAATTATACCCAAAATTTGTCTTCTTAATTAGTCTTAACACCCATATCAGTGTAGCGAGAAGCCTTTAATCTCAATAGATAAAATTGCGTGTGGGCGGTAACTTATTGAAAGAGCAAAAAACGGGAGAGAAAGAACAATAAAATTAATGATGACGATGACTGTTGTTAATCAAAATTCAGCAAGATTAGAGGCTTATAAATGGAGTTCCACCATCAAATTTAACACACCAGCAATTGGATTAAAAATTTAAGAAATATGAAGAGAGCCCAAAAGAAGCATATGAAAGGAAAAAGATGAAGAAAAGAGAAGAAGGTATAGGCAAAAATTAAACAAACCTCAGGGATGTCAAATGGGGCGGGGCGGGGCGGGGCGGGGCCTAATTTTTTTTAAAAAAATTAACGCGTGCGGTGCGGGTTTTTCTTTGAATGCTTGTGGAAAAATTGCTCTCAAGGTAGTAGCATTTTCCATATATTTTCTGTTCACAGAATAATTGACTCCATTGTTATTCTCAACAAAAGAATCTCTAACAGACGAGAATTTCCTCCCCGCTATCTCTGACTTCTTTGGTGTATTATTTCATGGTTGTTTTTGAGATTAATAAATAATTTTTTATGGTTCTTGGGCTACAAAAATATACTACATTAAATATGAATATCCAATTTAGAGGGGTATTGAAACTTGACCTAAAAGTACATACGATAAAAAGGATAACATTTTTTACAAATCTAGGATACCTAGACAAATACTGCATTTTACTCAAATCGCAATTTTTCCACAAGCATTCAAAGAAATGACAAGTAAGTTTTTCTCAACTAAATATTTATAAAACATACATTAAAAATGACAACAACAGAGAATTATAGTCTACAGAAGCTGAGTGCAGGGAAGGGGAGCTATTCAATTATTCATGACATACGTTGGGAGCAATAGAAACTGTAATTTTACCCGGTTTATTGACAGAGTTCAAAGAAAATTACCTGGTTTACTAGATCAGATTAAAAAAATTTTAAAAAAATATATGCGGGCGGTTTTGGGCGGGGTGGGGCGGATTGGATGCCTTGACTATGTATTTTTTATAACTTTTTAGATGACTTGATTATTTATTTCAATTGTATATATCTTTATTTTCAGGTTAAATTTAAAAATAAATTAATTAAAACTTTATTATTTTTTATCAAATAAAAATATTCAGCTTAAATAATATAGTTCTATCCATGTTTTATTATAAGTTGTATTCAAAAAAAATTATTTAAAAAGTAATATTCTTAAAAAGGTAAAAAAAATATTTTATTTTAAAAAAAAGGCCACGTAGAAAATAATCTACGTGGTAAGTGAGTGTAACCATACTTTTTGCCATATCAGCATGTGTAAGGGGTAATGACAAGGCCAAGTTGAGGGGCAATTAAGATGGAGTATAGTTTTTGGTTTAAGTATTTTGCCTAAAATCTAAACAGTAACATAAAAAGGGGACGTGCTTTAAATCAGCCCCAATACATTACAGTCCTTAGGCGCAGTACTAGTTCGCCGTCCGACGTTGGTGTCGCCGGAAACCCTGAATAATAACTCAGCAATCAACGACGATGGGTGGTGATCGGAGCAATAGCACGAGCAGCAGTGAAGAGGACGGAGATGCTGATTGGAGAGCTGCCATAGATTCTGTGGCTTCCTCAACTACATTCAGCAAAACTACCGCCAAACCTCATTCCTCATCCGCTGCTACTAACGGAGATGAAGTAGATACTAAACGACCCCAGAACCTCAAACATTATCAAATAAAGGTACTTTTGCCCTTTTTCTTTCTCATTTGCTTACCTGAAGATTATTCATTGTAACCCTTGTTAACTGAACCACCTAATGCTCCAAAAATGTTATTCTAGAAATCCCCTTTTTTTGATAATTGCAGTCCCTTTCATTTAAAAAGTATACAAGGTTGGATAAAAATGTACCGAGTTCGATCATATTGTGGTTGTGGTACTCCTTAGCCACTGACTTAAAAATTTGGAACCACCTCCGAGTGAAAAAAAAAGCAAAAACAAATAAATGACAGTTGGATGGGGAAATACTTTTGTTTTCTTCAATTTTAGCTTTTAATATGAAAATTAAAACTAATGGTGTTTTGAAAATACATGTGTTTCATGGTGTAACAGTAATACAGTATAGTAATTTTCTCTAAGGGCCTTCAACCACCTTTTAGTCTAACATATTTTTGCTTCTACGGTCGTTGCTTGATGAGTCAAATTCAATGAACATTAACAGGCCCAGAAGACTTTGGAAGACATCTTAGACAAGACTATAGAAATAGTGAGAGACAATGATCGTGCTTCGCAGGAAGCTCCCTCGACGAATGGAGGCGGAATCCGATTGTTCAAGCGTGCTCCACTTGGGATTGAATTTGATCACACAGGTAAAAAAAAAGAAAATCTCAAGCAAGTGATTTGGCGGTTGTTACATCCTTGTGCTGCTAAATTTGTTTGTTGGTCAACATGCTTAAATTCCAAATTTGACTGGATTAAAAAAGAATCATTGACGCTGTATTTAGTAGAAATAGAAGGCTAAGGTTGTTATTATGTTAACTTGCTTCCACTTGTAGGATAAAAATTTATTAGATGCATAATGGAAAAGCCGTGCTACAGTGTACAGGCATATTGTTTACCTATTTATTTATTCTTAATCAATCAAAATACTGTGACTAATGAATACCAAGTTGGTATCAAAAGTATATACAATGTGGCTGGCAGACAATTTTTTTACCAACACCAAGAAAGGAGGTTGGACCTGCTTGACAATTACTCAAATAATTGATAATAGTTTTACGCGTTTTTGTTTTCCAACAAAAGGAATAATCTGCTGAATTACTAGGCTTATATGTTGCTGCAGTTAAATTCCATCAGAAAATTGTTTTGAGGAGTTTTGTGCATTCCACTCTACTTAGTACACTAATATGCTTGGAATTAATTCTTTTTTATCGTCACTGCTTGAATTATGTCATTGAAAGGAATTGATGATCCACTCTACTTAGTACACTAATATGCTTGGAATTAATTCTTTTTTATCGTCACTGCTTGAATTATGTCATTGAAAGGAATTGATGAAAATTGCATATAAAGCTGATATAGTAAGGGCAAACGTATTAGGCATATAGTGGGGTGAACACTAGATGTGTGGACATAAACTTGGACTTCTCCCTTTTCTGATTTTATTTTTGATAAGGGGGCACGGGAAGGATGGGTGTGGAGAACTAACTGTACTTGGACGGAATCCGCTGCAGAATGGATTCTTTCCTCAATGACTTACAGGAGGGACAAGAAACTAGGTGAATGGGGTGGTTTTTAACCGTTACTTGCCCTCCTTCCTTCACAAATTAATATGAGAGCAACTATAGCTGCATATTATTGAGAGAGCGCATATTATGTAAATCATTCATATCAGTAGTAAGACTTGGAGTCTAAAGCTAAAACATTGATGTCCCTTATTTTTGCTAGATAAACTCCAACAACCCAGAAAGAAACCAAGAATTCATCCTGGCAAGGGAATTGAGGAGAAGTCAAAAGAGGTTTGTCTTTTCTACTTGTTCTGATTCATAGTTCGTCAAAACTTTTATTTTGAATTCTCTTTCCACCTGCAGTACTTTGTTATTTTACCTTGTCACTTGCCCCATTATTATTTCCACAGTTTAAATACCAAATCAAGTCCGTTGCTGTTGATGGGATGGATATTTTAGCTGCATCAAAAAATGCTTGCCAGAAATCATTGGCTAGACTAGAAGCAAGAGAAGCAGCAGTTAAAGCTGCTGCTAAAAGTGAGGAAGAAAGAGTTGCAGCACTAAAAGGAATTAGGGGGGAGAGATGGCTCCCTTCTGTTGCCAGAGATATGCAACAGTTCAGGCTTCAACGACGTTGACACCTGTAGACGGACCAGGCTTCCATTATTCAGCACTCATATTTCATTCCTTTACTCTTTAAGGTTTCTATTGGTCATTACAGCCTGTGTTTATGTTAGGCTACCTGAGCCTCAGAAAAACACGTCGACAATATTCTAGTATTACGAAAAGTTTCTTCTGATTAACATTTAAAAAGTCTGGTTATTTGGGCTGCCACTGGCGAACAATTGGTATCAAGGCAAAGCGTTTCTGTATTCATTTGCAGCAGCTGAAGATTGCTCGTGATAGTAAATGCCGGCCAGTGATTCTATGGTCTTTATAATGTGTCTAGCGTGCTTATAATACATCAGATTTTCAGACCTAATTGAGCTGTCTTCTTGATGATTTAGATAGTTGATATATGTGCCTAAAAGGCACAGATGTTTGACCAGAAAGAATGACTTGAGTTTCTGAAATAAAAGGAGCATCAATCGAAGGTTTGAGTGCCATGAGAGTATTAATAACGACGTCAGAGCTTTGATAAGTAGACCATGTACAATGCAAATAGATGGAAACAAGAAGTTAACAATACATGTAGATTATTAGGGTACAATCTCAACTAAACAACTCTTCTTCTATTGTTATCATCTCCTTCTCAATGACAAATCGGATACAAGCCAAAAGTATCTCAGAAAACTTAAACACAAAGTATTGAAATTCCTAATCCTTGGTTAATCCGAAACCACCTAGGTATAATCTCCGACTGGTGTTTTCTCAATGTTCAATCATCAACACTCAAGGAGTATATACCTTCAAAACCTCCCCTTAGTTCTTCTCAACATATCTGAAGAAATTGAACCATGGGATGCTGCACCCCAAAGATAAAAAATGCCCTCAAAATAGGTTGTGGCATCACAGCAATTCTCCTAATTATTCTTCTAGTCGTTGGGATTATTCTATATTTCACTATCCTTAAGCCAAAAGATCCAAAAGTCACAATTCAGTCTGTCGCATTAGAGTCCATTAGATTTGAGCCATTTCCAGCGTTTCACCTTAACATAACAATTGGACTAATCCTCACTATCCATAACAGGAATTATGGAAGCTTCAAGTATGAGAGCAGCAGAGCTTATGTGACTTATCGCGACGATCCAGCAGCTGAAGCACCAATTGAAGCAGACACCATTCCAGCTAGAAAAGATCATGATATGAACACAACTGTGCTAATCAATTCAGATGGTTTCTCTAAGAATCCTAATTTCTTAGGAGATTTTATTTCTGGGTGCTTGAATTTTACTTCATCAACCACTTTACACGGGAAAGTCACTGTGTTGAAAGTCTTGAAGCTCAAAGCCACAACTGTTAGCACATGTGACATCTCAGTTTTCACCAAATCCCAGAATGCAACTTCTCTTTGCAAATCCAAAATTAAGTTCTGATTTTTTCTTTTTATTTATGATTCTGCTAATCTTTTGTCTAATCTTTCCTGTTGACTGGTCAGATGAAGTATCCATCCATACCAATAAAATAGCAAGACCCCATTTTTTTAAAATTTGAAAACCAAACCCAGAGGCCAACACAATCCGTCTTGCCTTTAAAATAGGTCACTTCTAATAAGATCAGGGGATTAAGAAGACATCCGCAAAGTTTAGATGTGTAAGAAGTTTCAGAACTCAAGTTTAAGGAGCAAAATATCTATTTTTCCTTTCTAAAATTATACTACTGTATAGCACTTTGAATCTAAGAACTTTCACCTACTTACGCTTTGCATGACTGCGTGCATTCATGATTCATGAGGATGCTTTTTTAAAAATATTTGTATATTGACAGTTACTCGTGTTTCTACGTAAACTATCATTTCTTAATAACTAGTCTTATTGTGATTTTCATATAGCATTCCATTCAAGTGTTTCGTCTATAATTTGGGAGTATATTCTGGTTGTCTCAACCTGTAACTTGATACATAACACAGAATGTCTGAGGGCTTTATATTACATTCGATGAAAAACGAAAAGAAACAAAACAAATGGAGTATATAACTTTGATAATTGTGCCAATGTGTTGTCAAAGTTTACCATTTTGAATGCTTCCATAAGCCAGACATCACAAGTCTTTTTACATTACATAACACAATTTGGAGGAAACTTCTCAATCACTTGCTTACCCAGCGCACAACAAATGCAAATAGATTAGCTTACCAGCACTGGTATTTTTTGGCATTAAAAGCATCTTGTAACTCTGAGTCTCTATGACGGACGGAATCTTTCCTCACAACTTATGGCTTATGGGGAGGGGATATCTCATTTTTTTAAATGTTTTTATCTTTGTTTGGGACGTCGATAGGCACATGATTACATGAATGCAGTGCTGCTTTCTGCGATCAGATCCTAACCTAGTACAGCAGAAGTGCTAGGCCTATCGAACATAATGTCCGCAAGTTTAGTTTACAGATTAACTCATTCTACATATATTATGATCCCACTTATTCACAAGGTAAACCCAGCTCTCTCGAAACCTCAGTTTGAACATAAGGTCATAAGCAGTTATGCTTTCAGGCATCCATTTTTGTCCAAGTATGAGATCACTACATCAGCCAAGTCATTAGGAGAATCACATAGCCCTTGGTTCTGACGCAACACTATCTGCACAATGAAGAGATACAAGACCAGGAATAATCAGAATTTAGAGAAGAGCCACGAGTTCTGTTCTATCATCTTTATTAAAGCATGGTGGAATTGAATCTGCTCCAAGAAAGCTGAGGTGATTGAAAGATTACATTAACTTATAGTATAAATTGCTTCTTTGGTTTATCCCAAATTTAAAAATATAGGTCAAGTCATGAAGTCAGGAAATGCTTATTATCTGGATATTGCAATTACCGAATTTAGCAGTCAATCCTCAATCAATAAAGCATATCATGTAAAGAAGAAGAGAGACTAGTCTTACCTCTGATTTCAGGGGTGGCTCATATGGATCATCAATACCAGTAAAACCTGCAAAATTGCGTAAGTACCATATTATGATCATCCTCAATAACTAAGACTGAAGCGGATGCAACAAAGCTGAAAACAACATAGGAGAGGAGGATCTCTGCCTGCTACAGTAGGGCAACAAAAATTCGAGTAACAGCTAACTTAATAGCTAAGAGTGAAGCAAACTCAAGTCTCAGACCACCTATTTGACATGATCTTACTTTTCAAATTAACCAAATTCATAGGTGCAAGATTGTAAGCAGCTAGTATATAATATATATTCCCAGTTCACAAAAAAGAAAAAGAAAAAAGAGGAGATGCTGATACAACAGATAGCACCTTTTATCTTTCCAGCTCGAGCAAGCTTATACAATCCCTTAGGGTCCCTTGCCTCACATACACGTAGAGGAACATCCATGAACACCTAAAAATTAGCCAGCTCAATCAGCTGTTTAGATGTGCCAAACAAGCAAGCTCTCACTTGAGAAGCTAATCCTTTGGGTACCATTCCTATTACGAACCTCAATGAAATCCCCTTCAGGTAGTAAAGCACGGCAGGCATCTCGCTCCTTTCTGTAGGGAGATACCAAACTGGCAATGCAAATAACTCCAGCATCCGCCAAAAGCTTAGCCACTTCCCCTGTGAAATAACCATATGCAATTGTTAGATCCCAGAAGGAACAACATGATGGGATTACAACATGGGAAAGGTAGAAACCAACCAATCCGTCTTATATTTTCTGCTCGATCTTCAGCTCCAAAACTAAGGTCACGATTCAGACCATGACGAACATTATCACCATCAAGGATGTAGGTGAGTTTTCCTCTAGCATGTAAGCCACGGCTTAGAGCACATGCCAAAGTGCTCTTCCCTGAAATCATGTTTAACTTTTAAAAATGGAAAATATAAAGTGTCAATTCAAACAGATCATAGACTGAAGAAAGAAACCAGGCAATAAGAGCTATAAGGATAACAGTACTGCTTGATGTGTTCTTCTTTTTTTTTTAAGGGGGTTTGGGGTGGGGTGGGGTGGGGGCTAATGTGGTTGGTGCTAATAAAAAAGAAAAAACAAAGAAATTAAGCAATTAAAACAAAATAAGTGGCCGTGTATTAAGATGTTTTGCAACAATCAGTCATGTGCTTCCAAGTATGTCTACTCGCATGATAACTTTAAACCAGCTTGTTCACAGATAATGTCTGAATTCAACTGAGCAGTCTGAAAAAGACCAGGTTAAAATCGCATTCATGTGCACCATTTGATGCTGACATGTTTGAGACACTGTTTTCCAGTATTTTAGCTACAGCTCCAGGTTTTCAGATACTTATTCCCTGGTCTGCTGATGAATGGCTTCTTAGATAAAGCAGTATTTGTCAAGCAAACTTCTCGTAGGATAAATATCCCAATCTGGTAGACATGATTCTGTCATTTCTTAATGTTGTATTGTAATCAGCTAAGCATAACCGGGGAAAACAAAAATGCAGGAGTATATTATAGCTGAATGCTGTCGTGCTGATCTATGATTTCAAGTAGCAATAAAGCAGCTAGCATGACTTCCAGAATAACCATATAATAACCAAAAGAATTATAGCCAAATATCAACATGCTACTGCAAATGAGATCATTTCAAATACCCTTAATGTGATGCCTAAAGAAAGACAGCCTAATCTTTTGATCTACAAAAAGCATTCTGAATTCTGCTAGTTTCAGATGGATCTATTGACCAAGCCCAAAAAGAGAAAAAGAACAAGTAAATATAAAAAAACCCAATCCAATTAGTACTTCAAAATCAATTAAATATGAGGTTGCAACATTCAAGTCTTGAATTTACATGAAGACCCACAATATGTTGGCAAAATAGCTGATGGAGAAACTAGAAATGCTTTTCTTGGTAACAAAATGGAAGGTTAATTAGCAATTCAGACTTGTTCACTAGCTTTAAATGGATTTATGGGGAACAACCCATTTAAAGGTCTCCCATTGTCTTTTTCCAAAGGAAGACAGATCTCTAAATCCCCAACCCATTGAATCCGACATTACCCCTAGTTTCTAAGACTTCTTCAATTTACTTCATTGGATATTTACCATTTGACTTAGTACATCACAAATATTTCAAGTCATATAGCACACAATTGTGTTTCCTTGTACATAGTGCATTGTTCTGAAGTATCACACGCATGTACAAAATACAAAAAAAAAAAAAAAAACTCAGAAAATACAGAAACGGCCAGTACATCATATGAAAAATATACCCACAAAAATATAAAGTGGCAGAGAGGAATTTAATAGCTGCAATGAGCTTATGGGATGTTAAACAAA